>CM056838.1:18474393-18724393 GCA_029853015.1 Chelidonichthys spinosus | reverse complement strand
GGGACTGAAGTGGAACATCTGGAGAAAATGGCCCAAGACAGGCGATATGATGGAAGCGATTCATCAATGGCCTATGTTCGAAAAAGGATTACAAAGGTCTAAGAAAAAGAAGATGTTGAGAATGTTTTTGGCTGGACCATAGAGGGCCAGCCCTATATGTGGCTGAGTAAGTAAGAAACTAAGTAACTGACTGATCAAGTTGCACCATTGGTTGTAACAACAATGTTGGGCTGGTCGGGCATGACGTTGGGAGGAATTAGATTAGAGGTTGTGACCTTCTCTAGCTCTGCACAGCCAAAACGTCAAGAGTGATTCATTGATGGATATCATGATATTATTGATTGTATTTGGTTGGTATTAGCTGATGTAAGCACGCATCATATTCTGCATCGAGAAAAAGATTGATATAAAAGTATGAAGAAATTGATTAGATGTATTATTTCTACATATATTGCTAAGTAGGTGAACAATATGATCGGGGGTGTGAGGGTTAGAAAGGCAGCTTTAAGGACCTTCAGTATTTGTATCAAGTGGCTTGTGAAAAATAAGATGTAAAATTTCAGTAGACTTCAACTGTCATTTCAATGTACCAGATACATATTTATTGAGAATTGAATATTTTCTAGTGCTGTGTGAATATAAGCATCATATCGGTATTGACAGAAATGCAGTATTAAAAGGACTCAGAGCCAAAAGAAACTTGACCAGGATTAGGCATGGCAGGATATAAAAATATGTCATGATTATCCCACCAAAGAAATTGTGATTCACAAGATTATCTCGATAATCATCAAAATTCTTTAAACTCTTAAAATGGCAGCAAAACATCCACTGGATGTTTTGCTGCCATTTTAAGAGTTTCATCACTTCTCATACTTCAATCGAGCTTTATTCTTCACTTCTATACTTGATGTCAAGGCACACAGCCTTTTCAGCATTTTAAATTGTTTTCAATACTTTTGTTTTTCATCCTGATCCTAGTTACAACCCTACATTTTGTTCACCATCATCACCATCGATTACTCACTCTACAGAATCTACTGTTTTTTTTTTTAACATTTCCGGCATTTAGCAGACACTTTTATCCAAAGCGACAATAAGAACATTTGTCGGAAGAAGCTTTTTCCAATGTTTTCTGTGTTTGTATGGAAGATACTGTGGGCTCTGAGTGATATGTGATTTAGATTATAGGTTTAGATGACATTCGTGTGTGTGTGTGTGTGTGTGTGTGTGTGTGTGAGTCCAAGACAAGATGACTGTCCCAGTTAGACAAATACATGTTATTTGTCTGAATGTCTGTCTTTTGTCTGCACTCTCCACGGCAGGCAATTATTTAGCTTCTATTGTATTTTATTCTGTGGAAGCGTCCATTCACCTGTCAGCTTTAAAGCGTGTCTCACTATTACTATGAAAATCATTAACTCACAGCAGACAAGAGAGAGAAAGGGAGAGAGGGAACATGAGGACAAACCTGAAGTGACGGAAGACAAGAGAAAGAAGTGCAAAGGCAGTGATCTGATCCTCCCCCATCATTTCATGTCACCGATGCCTTTAATTCAAACGGGAAATGAATGTTCACACAAACCCGGAGAGAGAGAACATGCTATCTTAGGTAAACATGAGACGTAGAACCAGCTGTGAAAAGAGGAGAACAAGACCTCACAAGTCCCCGTTGTTTTGGGTCAGTGGTTTGTCCACAGAGACATAGGGACCACGTCATGGATGCTTTAAAATAGCATAAGTCCACTAAAACCCGAGATATAAGAGTGTGGCCTTTATGGACATTATTGTTCCACAAAATGAGACATGACTGGAAAAAGTAGCACCACAAAGGAGAATAATGGAAATGATTGAAGAACGAGAATGTAAGAAATCCTCCAGGACAGGCTCTTATTTTGACACAATGTGGATGGAGGTGGAGATAAATTAACCCAGTCTCCTACAAAACAACGTCCCCTTTCAAATAAACTACACTCTCAATTAAGTTTCCAGGGAAGCTGGACTGAACCGAAAGGCTGCAATGTGCGGTTCCCAGTCCGTGATTGGATTCCCGAGGCTAATCCCACTTCTGGTCGGTTTGAGAAAGGAGCCTGATTGGAACGGCAGCCGGACCGGTCCTTCAAGATGCCCTGTGTTAAATAGCTGGCATGGTTGTGAATCAGGACAGCGGTGTCTTTCATTGAGCAGCTCGCCACTTGGTCAGAGTGTTTTTTAGTGGTGTGTGAGCGTCGTAGTCCTCAGTCCTTGGGCCCTAGTTTCGTAGACCGGCGCAGGGTGGCGCAGTGCAAGTTTCGACCCGCGCAGCCTTGCGCACCGTCAGTTTGGCAGTTTGGTGGATCGCCTGCGCCAAGATGGGTGTGGCGGCGCAGCAGGGGGAGGCGTCACAGATTCAGCTTGGCGTAGCGGAAGTTTCGTGGCAAAAAGCCTCGCCGACACTGCGCTGAAAGCTCGCCAGCTCCAACCTGGTCTACTTTCAGCGCAAGGCGCAAGGCGTAAATAAAGTCCATTCATTCAATGCGAATCACAGCTGGCGGATCGGAAGTTTGGTGGACCGGCGCGCAGTGCGCACACGTCACCGAGACCTCACAGGCAGGTTTCCACAGTTCCAGGCACATTTAAATGCAATAAATAATCACAACAAACACTATTTAATGCAACTAATTGAATCAACACGTGAATTTATATCTATATAGATTGTCCCGTCACATCTGACGTCAGATCAAAGGCGGACGGCACGCGTAACGGAAACTCAGCCTCTTGGACCAAAACATCTCCCTCTCTCTCTCCTGTTTCTTATAATATCGGCATTGTTATTATTATAATACGCGCGCACAGCGCGTGATGCGCGTGGTGGGAGCGGCGGCGCTGCCTCTGTCATCGGGTTGTCAAGTGACGGATCTTGCACTGAACCTCCCCTAACGCATTAAAGGAGAGGAGAGGAGCTCATTTGATTGGTGAAGATCTGAATCGGCTGTATTAATCCCAGTCCACGCCTCGTCTCCTCCTCGTCTCCCACTCACGCCTTCTTCTCCTCCCTCTCTCCCACTTGCGCCGGTGGGCGAGACGGGAGGTGTGCCTGCACGAGCCTGCGCGGTGCACGAAACTTGCAAAGTCCAGGCGGACACACCCCGTCGGCGCGGCGCAGGTGCGCTGAAAGCTGACTGCGCCTGGTCTACGAAACTAGGGCCCCTTGAGGTTTCATTTGAAAGTTCAGAATCATTGTTATACTTGATTTGGTTTGAAACATGTTTAGAAGCACTAGGAGGGGTGCTGTTCCAGTGGTTTACTAGGCTTAGTTAGTGAGGTTTTTATTTATTTTGTTGATAGTTGATAGCTCTTTTATTTATTATCATTGTTATCATAGCTCTATAGTTCTCTTTTGGATATATTGATTGCTTTGATTTAAACAGCATCCACAGGAAAAAATACATGTAAATACTGAAGAAACTTAAAATTGTCTTTGAAAAGTCAAGAGACCACCAAAGCTATTCACTTGTATCCTCCATCCCTAACACCACACCACAAGCATGACTAAAAACATCACAACCATTGATCGATGGTATCTGAGCATTCAGGGTTCCCTCAGAATGCTCCAATCAAAACTAACGACTGAAAAAGCAAAGAGGAGGATGAGGTGGGCGGAGAGAGGAAATGAGGTTTAATGAAGCAGGATTAATAGAAGTCAGTGTGGCTACAGAAGAGTGTGCGCACATGTATTTGCATATGACTGTGCCGTCTGTGCATCCACTTATTGTTCTTTGTGTGTGCAGGTGGATCTGATTAGTGTTTGTACATATTACAACACACAGGAAGTGGGAGAGCAGCAGGTGTGTGAGCAGTGTACACGAAGGAAGGTGTAACCGAATATGCCAACAGGTGGATGTGTGGGCCCGCTCAGATTTAACATTTAATACAAATTCACCTGCAATCATATGGATGACCGACATCTTCATTTCAACAGGTTTTAATCGGACAATTTATCAGCAAATCCTCATATCTAGACTCTCTAACTAGCTCTTTTTCCTTGAAGAATAAAACACATTTCTAGATACACAAGAGAATCTCATGTCCGTACGGTATTTGAATCACATGGCGGTCACAAACATGACTGATGGAGTTTTTCTGCTGAGGACTGGCTCGTATTTTAACGCAGATCTGGATCTAAAAGTAGATCAATCAGAAAATTGGAAACATATTTTTTAGGTGGTAACTAATAAAATAAAATATACTACAAAATGATGTAAAAAAAAATCAGGGTTTGGCTCAAAATTATGATGAAATTGACACAAAACAAAAATGCATCTGGACTCTAACATAAGTCTCCTGGTGAAAGTCCTGTGTTTTTGACCTGTCCACCACCCAGACCTCCTCCCTACGTGGACTTCCATGATCTCAATTGCAACATATCTGAGATATGTTGCTACGACAAGAGCAAACATAAGCCTGCCTTGAAACACAGTTCACAATGTGGTCTCGGAGACCAGGCTGAAATACAAAGCTACAGCTGGGAGACGCTTACAATAAAGACTGGAGTGTGGAAACTGGTCCTGGTCTGGACAGTGCAGCACTTAACCCCCTTAAAAAAGTCAATTCAAGGTTTTACAGTTCTGTTTTTCTACAGATTTATCAAACAAGATATGAAGTGGTAATCAGTTGTGGATTTTGTTACTTTTGGCCACAGTTAGACACACAGATTGCTCTGTTGTTGGTTGTACAAATCAACATAAGTGCTTATATTCGGTCCCAGCTACAGAAGAACAGAAGAGACGGTGGTTGCGTTTCATTTTTAATGACAATGTGCCGGCTACGGTCCGTGTTAGCTTGTATGTGTGTGCTAACCACTTCACATCGGACTGCTTCAGTAAAGAGGGTCAGTACAAAGCTGGCTTTGCCTCGACACTGACCCTCATAAAAGGATCTGTCCCAACCATACGGGACCCAGCAACTTCACCTGAGCCACATAGGCGAGCCATAGTGATACATCCACGTAAACATTGGCGCATGCTACAGCTAGCCTAAGCGGCATCGTCTCTGTCTCTCTCCAAGTAGGCGATGACAGACGGAGCTCATTAGCATTTAAAGGTGCAGACACAGAAACAGCCTGTTCTCAGCAGAGCTCATTTGAGCAACTTTTTAGACAGCTGAAATTCAGGACCATGGATGAGTTTGGGGCAATGCATATTGAAAACAGTGTTGTTGGACCTCTGACAGCTGCGTGAATTGATGAAAATGAGTATAATAGGGGACCTTTAACATGCAGGCACCTCCATACTCCAGTTAGAGCACGGAGGTCGACCAATCAGATGCTCCTGGAAAAGGTTAATATAAAAACTGCAGCAACATTTAAATCACTGCTGGAGAGCTGCCTCTTTTAATAAGCATTTTGTTTTAGCCTTACTTTGTCGCGCTGCATCTCTTCTATGTGCACATCATGTTTCGTGTTTTCTTCTGTTCTTAATGTCGTTTGCGTTGTATTTATTTGAATCTTAGGTTCGGCCAACTGTGATTGTTTTAAATGTGCTATATAAATAAAGTTTAACTGGAATGGAGGAAGAAGATTAAAACGAGACGAGTTAATGAGGTGATTGGAGCCTCCTGCAGTCAGTCGTTATTGATGCTGAGAGGGCACACACACACACACACGCGCGCACACACACACGCACACACACACAATCGGGCTTGACGGAAGATTGAAGTTAAGAACAGGTGATACCCTTTGTGTTTGGATTGTTTAACACAAAACAAACCTACGTGATGTTGCTATGGAGGAAAGCGCACACACACACACACACACACAGACACACACATATAAACACACTAAACCGGCAGGATCATTTGTAGCCCTGGCTCCATTCCATTCAGTGTTTTAATAAGATAACATCCGATGAAGCACACCCACTGACCCTCAGTTATCACAGCAGTAATGAATGGATTAAGGATTATCTCAGAGGATGGACAGTAGCAGAGTTAAAAAAGGAGAAGACAGAGTAAAATAAAGATTTATGAAGAACCCTTCAAAAGGTTCCCCTGCACCACCACAATCAGGGGATTTTCTGAGGAAAAAGCTGAGAATGAGCTGCTGTGTTCATGTTTTACATCATTTATATTCAGCTTCAACTATGTGTTGTTAGTTATTTCTTGTTAACACATCCAGCAGACACAGAACAACATGACCGTCCCACTGGAGTCTTGTTTCTGTCACCTGATGAGTGTGAGTCCAATATTGTCTCTCTTTTAGCTCTGTGTTTGTTCTCCTCCTCCAACTCCAGAGGGAAATAACTGTATCTTTAGCCACTAAATGCTCAACTAAGTTCACTGGCTATAGTGTCTAACGGTTTGTGTCTGCTGTTTGATGCTGAGCAGGTAGTGAACAGTAACTTTATCCAACACAGTCTCAGGGCAGTTCTCGAAATAGTCTGCAATCTATTGGTTTCATGTTAGGGGACATGGATTAAACGTATGCAATGTCCAGAGTAGGGTTGAAATTTGGGAATCAATTCGAATTTGATTATTAAAAAAAAACAATACTAATCAAATGCTGAAATTAGTATTTGAATGTGTGATTATTTTTATATATTTTTTTAGAATTGTGTTTAACATTGGCAAATCTCACCCTCCTCACCTTAGCCTACCCACCTAAATGGAAACTTTTGTCACATGAAGTCTGACTGACAATAAAGTTATCTGAATCACAATCTCACTATCAGAAATAGCTGAGAGCGGCACGCACACACGGAGATAACCGCTCGTGAAAAGTGAAGATATGGACTGACTTCTTTGCAAGTTGCAGTCTGAAGTCTTATTCTTATATAGTTTTATTCCAAAAATGTTTTACATTTTGTTTGCAGCCTCCAGGCTTCTTCATAGAAAATAAAAAAAATAAATGTTGTAGGTACTTTTTGAATTGTTTCTTAGAATTATTACTGCAGAGGCTGTTTTCTTAAATTACAAAGACAAGCTTCCGGGCAGAATTGACTGTCTGTGTGTGTACGTGTTTGTATGTGTGTATGTGTGTGTGTGTGTGTGTGTGTGTGTGTGTGTCTGTCTGTGTGTGTGTGTGTACGTGTTTGTATGTGTGTGTGTGTGTGTGTGTGTACGTGCGTGTGTGTGTGTGTGTGTGTGTGTCATTGCAGCTGAATAATGAAATCAGTACTCAGCATAGAGTATTTGAGCCAATGCAAGCCTGGATCAATAAAACAAGGGTTTGGCACAGCACCAGCTCTCACCACATTTATCTTTGCCTACCTCTCTTTCTTTACCTCTCCATCATTTGAGATAACCAACACCTGATATACATTACAGCATCACTCCTTTTTTAGCTTGACAAGTAATGTCTTTTTGTGTCAAAGCATTTTTTTTTTTCTGTTGTTTTATTTGAATATTTTAGAGGCCCAAATTCTCCAGTAATTCAAAAGGATATATCTTTGCAGTAATAGCTTGTTAAACATGTTTGGTTTGTCTTAGGTGTCAGACCTAGCATCTGATTAAGTGGTTTGACAATAACAACTGAATATTTGATCTATAAGGATGTTTGCAATTGAATATCTTGTAAATGTGCTATAGTTCGTATCTCTTAAAGTACTCCCAACGATGAATGTGTTTTCTTTGTAAAATTGTAAAAATGTAAAATTCATTCTATTTCATACCTGTGTTGTCTATACTAAAATGTCCATATCCATACTGATTGCTGTAAAACAAACTTTATTTATTATATTATTACTCTCATTATTGATTGATCACTCAAAAACAGAGAAAATACTCATTACATTTTCCCAGAGCCAGAGGTGACGTCTTTAAATCGCTTATTTTGCCCAACCAGCCAAAGACCCAAATGTATTGAAAACAAAAACGATTGAAAATATTCAATAACGCTAATCCATCCATCTAATCCTACCTGTAAATGTATTTGCCATCATCAAACCTCTGACAGACATACTCACAGGTCAAAATCGATTCATTCGCTCTTTTATAGGACAGAACAGACTTTATGTTAAATCTAAGGCTGCAGAAAGTCGTAAAAATTCCAATGAAATGCAAATAGATTATGAAGTAGCATATTCTCATAAGACACAGTGATGCAGCCTTGCTTGATATTACAGATTGTATTAAGTCAGCCTCTGTAGCTCATCTCATCTCACACACCAGTTAACTTTATCACAGATCGTCACATTGTCGTTACTCATTACAACGTCAAGGATGACAGCATTCAGCCCTTATGGCTGGTAACTGAAGGAACAGGAATGTAAGCAGAAATACAACTCCTTGCTGGAGACCACAACCACCGCCGCTGCATTCCTTTGACCTCAAGAAAAAAAGTTCAAATAGTCAAATGTGTCTATTATATCCAGGATCTGAGAAGTGAAGCCAAAGCTGAAGCACCTATAAGGTGAGGTGACTGGTGATTTTAAACTGTGATGGTGACGGGAGAGACGGATGCATAGCAATAAACACAGAAAAACCCAAGAGACATAAAAGACAAAAATTGACACTCGAACATATAAGAAAAAGTATGAAATACTTCAAATATATGTATGTTTTTAAGTGGAACAGCTCTGCAGTTTTATGCAATTCACAGTTCTTTTGTTTTGGACTGTTGGTCTGACAAGAGAAGACATTTTAATACGCTGCCTTGGGCTGTGTAAAATGTAAGTGAGACATTTTACTTTCTGACATTTTATAGGCAAAACTATAAATCATTTAATAATTAATTATTGTGTACAACATGTTGTACCAACTAGGTTGCTGGAAGAATGCTAAAGCCTTCAGGGCTGCAAAGTAAAGGTAAAAGCAAACATTGAGAAATTGGCATTTGATTTTACTTTACCATCAGTGATAATCACTTTATAACATATGAGAAACAAGGACAGCAACATACACATGTGCACCTGTGTAACACCGCATTTTCAGGGCGTGCCTGCCCTTTAGCTAAAAGAGCTAGGGCCAGCAAGCTTTTATATTGTGCAGAAATGCTTATGAAAACCAATGGGTGCCTGGAACAGTGGACAGAATATAGTTATTTTTAGTATATAGTAAAGAACACGTAATTTCTTTATGGATTGTGTCGTCCCTGTCAACCAGGACAACTGAGACCTCATCTGATTCTACAAAAATACCACAGTAATATCTATCCTATTAATTCTGCTATATTATTATGTATAATGCAGGAATGTCCAGAAAAGCAAGCAAGGATAATAAACTAATTTGAATAAAAAAAATAGATTTTACACATAAGGGTGTTGAGAAACATCATCTACTTATCATGCCTTTGAGAGAAAAAATAAGCTCTGTAGAATAATATCAGGAATATCTAATTATGTGTGTCTCATAGGGCTCCCCGGAGTTTCCAGCTCAGACGCACCATTTGTGTTTCCTCTCTAATGTTTACTATTAATTACTTTGTGCAAACACATTCAATTTAAACCTGTAAAACTTCCTTCATTTCCATGGATCATTGAAATCAAATGAGTTACTTTACTTCTGGTGTTTTACAATACATACAACTTAATTTAAAACTGTAAAGTGCTTAATGATCAGAACATATAATGGGGGAGTAAAGAGAAATAAAGTAATATATCTTACCTCACAGTAAAGTCGTATGAGCAGGATGACAAGGTCGTCTTATTGAACGGAGAAAACTGCAGGAAAGGAATAAAAAATATATTTGAAAAATGCAAAAAATTGCTTCTTTGTTACATTAATTGACATCTCAGAATTTCCAATAGAATATGAGGGTCCTTATTTGCCTTCATGACGGTAGTGGAGGAGCAAGCATCCGTATACCTGTATATGTGTTTCACATCTATAGTTACAAATACAGTTACATATATGAAAAGTATGTGCGTGTCGAGTTGTGGGGTGACTTTGTGGAACAGTCTGGAGACAGAAATAAAACAAAGTCCAAATATAAATCTGTTTAAAAAAAAGGTACAAAAAAATATTTTTAAACAAGTACATGGAAGAGGAAGTATGTGGAGGTTGATGAGGGAAAAAGATATAAATGGAGTAGGGTGGATTGTTATATTGTAACTAACTTAGTATATGGTATATTGGGTAGAGAGTCATAGTTTATATGTATGTACTGTGTGTATGTGTGTGTATTTATATGTGTGTATGTATGTATGTATGTATGTGTGTGTGTATATGTATGTGTTTATTATATATATGTATATGTGTGTATGTATGTATATATGTGTATGCATATACATGTGGATTTATATATATATATATATATATATATATATATATATATATATATATATTCATGAAATGTATGTATGGTATGTAGGTATTTACGTGTATTAGGTAGTTAGGATATCGGTATAGTCACAAACTGAAGAGTAGTTAAATAGGGGTGGGACATTAAAAAAGTATTGTACTTCTTCCTTTTCGAACAATGTGCGGTATTTTGTTATGTCTTAGTTCTCTATTTTATTTTTACTTTATTAATTTCTGTTTTTCTTTTTGTTTGTACAAATATCAAATCAAATCAAATCAAACTTTATTTATATGGCACCTTTCATACTTTGCAGTAACACAAAGTGCCCTACAGAAAATAAGAGCAAAACAAAAACAAAAACAAAACAAAATATGAACAACAAAGAAACACTATGAAACCCAAGCCTCCCACCCCCACAAATATACACAGAGATACACAGAGACATACACACTCACGCACACACATAGCCAAATGCACCGACATACACACCCATACACACAAACACACACACACCCACACACATACACTATCTGTCACTGAGGAGACATGGCTGGGCACCAAGATCTGAGGTGAGGAAAAAGCTACCTTTGGGGGCCGACGCACACCGAGAGGAATCATGGTCCATGACTGCAGGGGGCGCCACCACAGGGACCACCCCAGCCCAGGCAGACAGGAGGCTCCACACCAAGGTGTAGAGCTGTCCAGCCACCCGGTCCAGGGCCGTCCACGGGACAGCACCCCATCGGTGGACCAGAGACAGCTCCGTGCGGTAGGCCCCCAGGAGGAAACACTGGAAAACCGAGGGGCTAAAACAGTAAAATAAGATAAAAAGGTAGAAGCTAAAAACTGAGGGAATAAAAACAGTAAAATGCATCAAAATGTATAGAATAGACCCAATAAATAAAACAATAAAAATAAATAAATAAATATAATATATATATAATAAATAGTTACATACATTTCTTTTTTTCGAAAAATAAAATTCATTCATTCATTCATTCATTCATTCATTAATTCATTCATATACATATACGCACTGCTCAAATTAAGGGAACACTTTAATCACACATATAGTCCTATCCAGGTCTCCTGGTATCTCCTCCAGGCTCTTGAGACTGTACTGGGAGACACAGCAAACTGTCTTGCAACCTAATATATGGATGTACCATCCTGGAGGAGCTGGACTTCCTGTGAACCTGATTGGGCTGCAGGTACCACCTCATGCTACGGGTAGTGACAAGGACACTAGCAGAACCCACAATTAGAGGAGAATCAGTCAGGAAGGAAAAGGAGATGTCACCGGCCACCACATCAAAACCAGTCCTTTTTTGGGGTTGTCTTGCTTTTGCCTCTCCATTGCAACTGGTGTCACTTTCATTTGCACCAAAACACGTCAAATTGATCAACAATCATTGGGGGTTCCTAAATGGACAGATTGATTTCCCTGACGTTAAACAGACTTGGTGTTACACTGTGATGATTAAGCGTTCCCTTCATTTTTTGAGCAATCCAGGAATGTCCCAGTTAAACATCCTTGCAGTGTGTTGCTGTTTATTCATGTTCACATTTGGAGGTTTTACTCAAAAATGATTAAAAAAAAGCTGTTCTTTCAAAATACAAATTAGAAAGCAGAACACCTGCAGCGTTGTTTACGGTTCGGTCCTGCTAACTAACACATTTTCATATGTTCAGAGCTTTTTTCATCTACTAAAGTCTGTTTTGGGGTTTTTCCCCCCATCAAAGTGAAGAACTTCAGGCAGGATGAGCAGAGTTTTCTGCTCAGCAGTTACAGGACTGTGTCGACACAAAGAGACGGGAAAGAGTCCACAGAGTCATTTCTCAGACTGTCTGCTAAGCACTCTTAAATCAATGTATTCACTCACTTGTTCCACATCTCTGCTTCCGACAGTTTCACCTTTCTTATCGAGCAGATTCAAACAGAGTCTCTGCCTCGTTTAAAACTGTTCTCTTACTGCTGTCTTCTCTCAGTTAAATGTACAGCAGTTCTTATTAGCAAAAACAAGCAAAAACAATATGAAAACAATACTGAGCAGCTGTGATGATGGAGAACAGAATCATCTCTGTGTGTTTTCCTCTTAATAGGCTACCTTCTTTCTGACGGAACAAAAGTCAAGTACACCACCTGATTTATTTTTAGTATTTTTCCTCTATAAGCAATTTTGTCACGTCATGGCAGGGTAAACACAGGTGGAATTAATAATATATATTATAGCCCCGTTCTGTTTAGATTGGGTAGGGCCCTAGTATAATTTATGTTGGCTCACTAGAATGACTGTGACTTACTCAATGGAATGAATCATCAAAATAATTTGATCATTAACAGCAGTGTTTACCCTGCTATGACGTGAGGATGGCTGCATCATCAGCATACATACGCATGTTTCTTTACAGCAATGGAGAAGGTTTATTTTCATTTGTATTCTAAAATAGACATAGACATAGACTAAACTGTTCCCAAGCCACTGGAAGTTCATATATGAATAATTACAAAACGTAAATTAACAGATAAATCATTACATGCCAAATATGATGCCATATGTTAGATTTGAAGTTGCATACAATGCATGCAATCAATACATCAGACATGCAACAGGACAAACCAAGGGGATTTAATTAATATTGAAGGTTGATTTGGCAAATTTAAATTGTGTGTATGTAAAAAATATATTGAATATAGTAGCTACTTTATTTATGATATATCATATGATAAACAATGTAATAAAATAAAGAATGTGTTTATGTGCTGTTATGTTTTTGTATGTATTTTTCATTTAGAAATATGTGTTTGGGTTTCTTTGTTTTTTTCTGCTGATGCTATTTTAAAGTACTTTCTAACCCATGTTACCCAAGGGGCTGTACAGATACATTTTTCTGCTTAAGGAAGAGCAATAAACCCATATGATTCAAGTGAAGAAGTGATGATTCAACATTATGATTGTTTTAGAGGATATAAATGCAATGGACAAAGCACTGAAGACATCTCTCTGTGTAACACAAAAAACACAATTTAATAGCACCACAACAGCTCTCGAAACATTGTTTAAATGCCCAAAATAATGTCTGTGATTAACAGAAGCTGAAGAGATATTAACGTTTGTTTTTTTTAGCTACAATATAAAATACTTCAGTAAGCGCCCCTCTTGTGAATTTAGAGGCTTTCAAATATCTTTCAAAAGGCAGTTGCTAACAAGTGAGAGTCCTGATTTTGGTCACTATTTATTGGTATATATATATGGTTTGCTTCAGTATCCTCTGAGGTTCAGCATCACTAGAACACTAGTCTGCCTTTATCATAGTGATGGACAGTAGTGTGGTTCCTTTATAGCCTAACATTTTTACTTCTTTACGTTTTACTTCTGCCAATTGCGGGATGAAAATCGCATTAGTCTTGGTTTGGTCCAATATTTATCGTAGTTTGGTCCAATAGTTAGTCCTGGTTGGGGCCAATATGTATTCTTGGTTTGATCCAAAAATTTGTCCTGGTTCGGTCTAATATTTAGTCTTGATTTTGTTGAATATTTCATTTTGGTTCGGTCCAATATTTAGTCCTGGTTTGGTTCAGTACCCTTTGGTGTTTTAGACCAGTGACAACACTGGCCCACCTTTAGCTTAGTGGTGGTGACATGAAGTCACGTGACAGTAGTGTGATTCCTTTATAGCTTAATGTGAGCTTTTTAATTCTGCAGATTGCATTCAAAAATCCTAGAAGTGGTGCTGATTTGTGAAGACTATCTTGCTAAAAAAAAATGCGTAGTATCATACATTTTTGTTTGCCACAGAGATTATTTTCTGCAAAAATCCAAAATCCAGTGTAAAATCCATTAGCAGTTTGTGGAGGGAACCAGTGTGATGCTAACTTCCTGTTGGACTACAGCAATACGAAATCCCTGCAGAGCTCTAATTCATTTTGGCTAGCTTTACCTAATTAACTAAATAAATTGGGCACTGCTTTAATTTTTGCATTTGTTTTTTCAACCCGAACTCTTATTTTCATAGTTTTGTCCATCATCCTTATTGATTTTGATACAAGTTTAATCACAAGCAACCATACAATGTACGAGTGCACACGGTCAAAGTTTTAAACTCTGATGGATGTTAACAACAGATCATTTGGTAAATATTTTAACAGTAAAGTATGATGGGGAAAAAATAATTGAATCTCTTTTCTCTTCTTCTGCTGATCATTGTTGGGACCTAACCGTTAGGACTACACAATGCGGCCTACAAAAGCCTACACAGGACAAAGGAACAAAGGAGATTTAAAACTACACCGCCATTTTAGTTTCACTTCTCACCCAGGTGAGAGATGTGACGTCACACAACTCGTGCCCTATTGGCTAACAACTACCCCAGGGGGTCCCCGGCAGCAGCCGTGAGCTTTATAAACCGAAGCCGCCTGGAGAACACTCTCTTACTCTCTTACGCTCTTACTCTCTTACTCTCTGGCTCCCACTCTTACCCGGGCGCTGGAACGCTTCCATCGCAACACCACGTTGCCACGGGAGGCGACCCCTCCACCAACAGGAGGTGGACACGGCCCCGCAGCCACCGCTGCAACAAGAGGAACCAAGCCGGTTCCTGCCGTCCAGCTACCGGACGCTGTCTGGAGTAAGCTGACTAAATCGCCGAGCCGTCCGTGGAAGAAAGAAACACGGACTGTTTTCTTTATTCGAGTTTGACCAACGAGAGGAAACCTGCTCCGCTCTCGCCTGGACTAAGCCGACTCGTCACGTCTCCCGCTGACGCCCGGCCCACGAACTACCGTCGCGAACGCCAGGACGGACTCGCAACCTACGCAACGACACCAGTAAGAGGCTATCAGTCTGGGCAGAGACATAAGTGATAGTGTAGGACACGCTTGTAATTCTTGTTAATGTGTTTTACGTTCTGATCGCGGACCGCAGAGTCCGTTTGTTCATGTGCTGCTGTATTTGAACACTGATCGTGTACCCACGCAGCTGGGTTGGTTTCTGTAACAGTGTTTTCAACTAACCTCCGCCATATTCGCGAGCTCAGAAAGCCTCTACTATCAGTTAAAAGACTGGTCTCGCGGAATAAACGCCAGTTCATTCACGCGCGCCCGTGTGATAGCGGCATGCCTCTGAGCCTCAGAAATATTGCGCGCGCATTCTTCCCCTCTATTTGTTTGTGTCCCGCTAACGCACACACATCCTCCGCCAGCTGTTTCCAGCTCCGGACGTTAAGGACATAGCTCCACCTCTCTCTCTCTCTCCCTCTCTCGCTACTCCATCTAACGTCAGTGGCTCCGCCCCTGAACGCTGTGAGGAATAGCTCCATCTGGTGGTCGCGCCCGACCATCTCTCTCTCGACACGCACGCACGCACACGCACACACACACACTCCACGTGTGTCTTCTGTAGCTTAGTTCTGTGTGTTAGGTAGTAAGGTAATAAGGCTTTGTTAATTGCAGTGTTATTGATTGTGATCATTATTACTGATTTTAATAAAACTTATCATATTATAACTAGCGGTCTCTTGTGCTTGTTGTGTATATGTCACTGGATAACAGCAGGTTGTGAAGGCTAGTGCTTGAATTTCACGCCTTTTTAATTGTTCGATTGTTTTTATGCTTCTATGCCAATGATCACGATGATTGGCATGTGAGTATAAACCCTTTTATATTGAGACTGAATACAGTTTTAGGTTATCTTTTCCCTGATCCCAGGGTGGTGCCCCGTTATTCATGATTATATCATGATAATATATTAAATATAATTATTAATATATTGATATTAATAATTAGCTGTTGATAACCAAATCTGCTCCTGCTACAACCCCAACATCATGAATTCCTTGACTTGACTGTAGTCAATCAATAAAAGCGGACTGGTTTGCAATCACTGAGAAAACGCATGCATGCCTGCACACATGCACACACAGTTTAAAGGTGGGTTCACACCAAACGTGAAGAGAAATTTCTGCAAACCACAGCTGTATGAACCCATGTTGTTGTGATTTAATTGCAATAAATGGATAGGATGCCGACTACAAAATGCGCTGCGCCATCAACACTTACAATTATGTCATATCGTCATAAATATGGCGGTTACCCTTGTTCTCTGTGGTACACTATGTTTTGTCTCCATTTCTAATTCAGTGACGAATTTCTTAATTGGGTGATCTCCGGTGATTATTCTATTATGTTTGGGTGTGTGTGTGTGTGTCTGTGTGTGTGCGCCTATTGATGACGTCAGTATGTGTGTAAAGTGACATGTGTCTAATCTTAGTAAGTGGGATGTGTTTAGGAACTCCTCTGCAGCTGTCTTTTCTCATACACACACACATTTAATGTGTTTGTGTGTGTGTGTGTGTGTGTGTCTTATTAGCTCCATTTAAGTGGGTGTTTTGATGCTGTCAGACCCTGAACTCTCTGCCATCAGACACACACATTACTCTCGATTATGAGAACAAAGTGCTACTGCAAGCCACTTCACGGAGCATGAGACTGGAAACAGAAACGAGGCTGAATGTATGTGTGTGTGTGTATGTGTGTGTGTGTGCGTGCGTACGTACCTTCACTCTGCGGATGGCGTAGGTGTGGCCTAGCAGTTGATTGACAGGCTGTCGGACATTCCTCAGGTCCCACACACACACACTGCAGTCGACTGAACCTGTGGCCACAATATTCTGTGGAAAGAAGACAATTCACAATAACAAAAAAGGTCAGTGCTGACCTGCCTTAAACATGCATTCTCTTTCCTCTGGTTACAAAAAGAAGTCTGAGTGAAGTCTATGTGAAAATGGTCCTACTTCTCTCTTGGTGTATTATCTCAGTAAACATTGTAAACATGAGTTTATGGTCTCAATCTCTAGTTTCCAGTCTTCTTCAATGCAGCATGATGTGCATTTAGTACATTATGGTCCATTTAGAGTCCAACAGACCAGAAAGCAGAGGAACATGCTAAATACATTTTCTCATGGACTATAGGTAAAAAAAAAAAAAACACAGGACTTTCACCCATGAGTCTGATGTTTGTGTCCCGTTTGAAACAAGTAGTTTTATAGTAATTTTGTTTAAGTTGTATTTGTAATTTTAATCCCAAACATGTTTTTTTACTGAACCTAACTATATAGTTTTTTTTCTATTTTTGTTGTTATATTTTGTTCCTAAAGCACGTGTTTCAAACTGTTTCAAATAGTTAAAAACTGCAACTGCTGTGTCTAGAAAAAGTTGAGGGTTCACTTTAGTTGAATGGAAATTTAATTATGTGGAAGACATGGTTTAATTCTAGCATAAACTAGATTTTTCAAGGATGATAAAAAAAATTAAGCCAAATGTGCAGCAAAGGTGAGGGGTTACCTGGTCATATTTGCACCAATCACAGCTAAGGACCTCAGCCTTGTGTGCAGGGATGGCCAATCGACAGGCAGCGCTCTTCACATCCCAAACTCTGAGCGTCCCATCACCTGAAAGCAGACAGAGAAAGAGACATACAGCGGAAATTTACTTAACATGTCCAACCACAGCCCACACTGTTGATCTTAGGGGTTTAGTTGCCTAAACCTAACTTCCTGTGAAGTTTATTTTTAAAATTTAATTTAATTGAACTGAAGGCAGATGGAGATAGACAGGAAGAAAGAAGAGGTTAATAGAGGGGAACGCGGCTGCAAGTGTTGAGTTCCTTCAGGTTAGATTTTTCTGTGTGTGTGTGTCGGTATGACTTATTTTCCTATGAACACTCATTTCAGGGACCACTTCATTATGGCATCAACCCAACCGTGTGTGTGTGTGTGTGTGTGTGTGTGTGTGTGTGTTGAGGGTCTGCCAACACACTGCGACAATCATAAAGCAGAACCTTTACACTCTGTTCTCCTCCCTCCTCATTAATTTCACAGCCAGCAGGTTCTGAGAGGTTTATTCAAACTCTAGTCCTAACCCCTTAAGCCAAAGTCAGAGTGAGGGCCTCAGTGTGCCTCAAACCAACCATGCTGTTGAAAACCGTGCCGTCCTACTGTGCCTTTTTCACCCACCTGTTTGTTTGTGATTTTTTAATTTGTCCATCAAAATAACCTGAGTTTGCAAGAAACAAAACATTTTTACATTTGGCTGAGGTTGAAAAGTTACAATCATGAACTTCATTGAATGGGCTTTGGATCTTGTGATTTATGTGCATGATAACGAAATATACACAGGTACAGTACAACTAATGCACATAAAAGCTGAGCGGCAGCAGAGAGGGGTAGCAATTGTTACTACGCCAATCATACCTAATAAGACAATGCTGTAATATTTGCATAGAAGTGGATGAAGAAATGCATTAAATTGGATTATCTTTTGCCATTTTTTTGGATATTCAGTTTGCACTTTTTATTTTAAAAGGAGAATTTCAATCTTTAATATCATCTCAGGGCTGTCTGGTCTCCTTCAGGGAACAGAAGTTATAGTCATAAAATGTTATTTTTGCAAAAGGCCTTACTTGGAACTTTAATAATGATGCTTATGTGTTTCCAAAGATCGAGGAAGAGGGATGAAAGGGGGCCACCTTAGTCATTTGATGGAAGTCACCACAACATAAATTAGCCTAATAGGATTATGTGAGTGGGCCACTTTGATGGCGAACGCCAGGAGTAAACCGTCTGGAATATGTTGGACTCAGTGAGAAGAAGGAAACAGAGTTCGAAATAAGAGCTCAGAAACAAATCCTGGCTGTTTTTGGTTGCAGGGAACATACACCAAGCTTCTTCCAAGCTTCACGTAATGTTAACTGACCACCACTTGAATCCTGCTTCATGTCCTCCTGTTCCTCCCTATCCTCGTCAATCCCTCCCTCCCCTTTTTAATCCCAACGTTGGATGAAAAAGCCAACACAGCCTCCCAGCATCAGCCTCTACCGGACCACATCCTCCTGCTCTTTATCGATTCTTACAGAACCATTTTAATGCTTCAAGTCCTTCTTTCTTTTATTTATCCTCTTCCCCTTGACTTGTCAGCCATGTGTGGAAGCTCCACTGGCATCACGTGTTGAAGAAAACTCTTCAGGTCCAATTCTGTAGCTGGTTCAAATGAGGTTTAATCACTGACAGTGGAGAAAAGACAATGTCGCGGTTGCCACACAGCCCAATCTGCCCTGATGTGAGGCAAGAGACAACTTATACAGAACCAAAGGGGCAGGTCTAAACAGTGGATTTACATAGATTCAATACGCGTTTCACTCTGGGGAAGAGACGTCCTGAGACAACATAAAGGTGTGACTTCCTCGGAACAGCTGGGTTCTTGCTAGATAGTGTCACAACAGGGGCCATTCATGAAGGCCTTGATCAAGTATGTGGGATGAAGGTGTTTCGGAGACGGTCCAGGAAGGGGGACAGATCAGAGGGTCTCATCATTAACATGACAAGGCTTACATACAACGAATGCAGCTCAGCAAGACATTTGAGGTTCCCGAGAGGAAGTAATATTTAAACAAAACAAATTGGAAGGTAACACATTTTCTTCTACACACGTCACATCAAGGGGAAAACACGCTGACTGGACAGTGTGTGTGGTCACTTGTACAGCTATCTTTGTGGGGACTGAGTTTTAGACATTCATAGTGAGGACATCTGTGGAAAGTGATGATATTTTGGTCAAACCTCAGTTTGGAACAGAAGTTCAAAGGCTATTTGAGGGTTCAGATTTAGTTTTAAAGTGCAGGAGAATAAAGAAATTCGATTCACCACAAAATCATGCACAGTCCATGAAAAACGGGGCCTCCCTTTGCCAATTATTCAGACTTTTACGTCCCTCCAAAAAAGCAGGACCACACAGAACTACAATACAAATATAGCTACTGATTGGAATTGGTATAATATAGTTTACATCAAAAGTATTTTTTCAGCAGTGACATAATTTCCTGTTTTAGGTTACATATTTTTTTGAGTCACAAATATTGGGCTTGCATTGTATAGGAAAAGGTAAATGGGTCAAGATTATCCATCCTGGATTTTTGAAGCAGGTAATGGCCATTGGGTTAGGGTTAAGTGTCAGCCATTTAGTTGAGATGGTTAGGGTTATGCTTAGGGACTATGCATTATGTCAATGGTGGTCCTCACAAAGATAGACATACAAGGGTGTGTGTACAATTTGCAGCACATTAGAGGCTGACTTCTATAAAAGGGTCTCGCTCTGTTACACCTGGTGTCTCTGCTGTATCAGCAAGTTCAGCTAACACACATGCAGTAAGCTTCAACTGATGTGTTATAACACTACATTTCTGCGGATGTATAACACACACACACACACAGTGTGTGGATGCATTAACAGTTTCAACTGATTTTCTCACACAGGTTTGAAATATACTTTTGATTAGGGGTGGGAATCTCTTGGCACACGATTCAATTATGATTCAGAGCTCAATGATTTGATTTTTTGTTGTTTTTTTTCTGTATATTTCCATGCAGGATTTAAAAAAAATGAAATCTGACTTTGCGAGAGTTTGCTCATCACTTCCTACTTTTGTGATATTATTAAATAAAATCAACAGGTTAATTACTTTATCTCTCTAATATTTTATTAAAGAAAAGGCATTTCTTTGTCACAAGTAGATATACTTTACAAAGTCCTCCTGTTACAGGGGATGAGATAAAAACACTATACTGTAGCCGAATAAAAACCTTTCAATGCATTAATCAACGCAGCTGCATTTCAACACATCACAGCGTAGCGGTCTGTGGTCTCCCGGTGCCGTGGGATAGTATCTTACGTTTCATACAGAGACTAACACACTAGGAGTAAAACCAGAGACTGTCGGTGGAACAAACAACAAGGTCGCTGCCGTATTTAAGCCGAGGTGACGTTATGTTCAGTGTTTGAACTGAACGAGCCGAACGCCAAAACAAGCTTTTTGAAGTTATTTGCGTATCGTCTTAACAGACAGACTTAACAAACCATGACTTCAGACTTTTTACTAATCCTTGTTACTTCGACATCCTCTTTATTGTAATTAAATCACAACATGTTTTTTTTTATATAGTGACCGCTGCTGTGAATACAGCTCTATGAGATTAACTGATCCACCTCCGGATAAAGGTCTTAACTCAGACAGGACGCCGTTTAGTTCCCTTGTGTGTCTGGGACTCCACAACATGTACAAAGCAGTAGTAGTGTTTATTTCGGCCATGAATGATGAAACTTTATCGGTGTAAATGCAGCGGGTGCCGGTCAGTTATGTGCACGCCATCCACATCGCGATGCAACCAAGAATTTCCCCCCACCCCTAATTCTGGTGGCGGCTGATTTGGGGTAGGGGGCTGGGGATCCTCCATCAGAAGATTTTGAGCATCAGTGTGAGGGCCGCAGTAGCAACCCCACACTGAGTAATGCGCAAAGGCTGGTAACTCATTTAGTTTATTTACTTGTTAAAGTTTCTGTACACATTTATCAAGATAATTAACTGGACACAGGTTTTTAGTTTCATACAACACTTTTTATTAGTAGTTTTGACAGAATGTTTCCTTTTTGTAGTGCACACATTTAGGTAACTTTTCTTTAGTCAATTTTGCTATTCATTTCAATAGTTCATGAAAAGCTAACAGTGTATTCTTTGAGTTACCAGTTCCTGGGAGTTGGAGTGGAGTTCCTGGCTGGCCAGCAAAAGGAGGCCAATCTGGATCAGCTGGGCCTAAATAGTGCTGTCTGCTAATTGGACCATACCATGGGCCTCCTGCATCATGGGGGAGTCCCCTGCTTCATGCCTTAGATTGTTGCACTGCATTTAAGTCAATATTATTGTTAATTATATTAATGATGATTACTTTCCCCTTAAAGACCAGGTTGACTAAATAGTTTTGATTTGTGTTTCTTTTGTAGTCTTGTTTAAGTGGTATGTCTTTGTCTATCCCCCAGTGTGTCAAACATGGCCTGATCAGCCACTATATGTGAAACCCGTATGTCTCAGTTGTTGGTTGGTTGTTTGTTAGTCTGCCCTGAGCTACGGTTTATCTGGTTGGCATTAAGTTCTGTTTAGTATTTTAGAGGCCCAGAACATTATTAAATGTTTTGTTAATTAGGTATTTTTCATTTTTTGTTAATAAAACTCACTTTTTTGGAAATTCCACTGTGCCTTCTCATGCTTGCCAGCTCGGTCCCTGACAATCAGACACTTAATTTCCTGCATTCTCGTGACATTTCATGCATTATTTATAGTGGACATGTCTTTATGTCAAGCAAAAGTGTAACAGTTTTCTTGCATGGTGTTAAGGTAAATCACAATTCCAGCGTGTTCTACCATTCAATGGTTTATTTTGCAATGTAAATGCCATACGTCAACAACATCAACTGACTAGCTGTAGAGGTCCTAAACTCGACTCAGTGTGCGGACCGTCGGACTTCTGAGTCTATCTCAAAACGTATCCGTTTATGCGTGACTTGAGTCAGTATCACCAAGACCATAGAAATGCTATTGGTGAAAAATATCTGCTATGAGTAAAAAAGGTACATTTTAATAGCATGATTTGCACTGTGGATGCTTTACAAGGCAGACATAAAAAGAATAAAGGAGAGAATACAATGGCAGATACGCACATATTAATGAACTATTCTAAATAAATCCAAATGTACTGATCACATCTAACAGAATGAAACTATTTCTGTGACTTCCTGTTAAGTCTTTGAAGGCTGCTGGAAGTTCTCCGACTAGATCGCAGCTTTCTTTCTCTGCCTCCTGCTGCTGCCGCCTGATCTCGTCTACTTTTCAGGCGAGGAAGAGTTCATCGCAAACAAGCCTTGTGGGTCTGTTATTTCACTGATGGAAGTTTCACTGAGTGATCCACAGCAGCGAATGTTGATAGATCCTCCACAAGGAGACTTTCAAGAAACTCCCCAAGTGAATTTTATACATGGTCACCAATAATGCAAACCTCCTGGATATATGGAGAACAATGAATCCTTAAGGTAGGGACTTACTTACCATCAGAGAGGTTTAAATCATCGCCTCACTAAAAAAGAAATAAAACACCGAATATCACCCTCCTTATTAAAATTGTATAAATATGCCCAGACAAACAATAGTCTACCACTTACATTAACTGCAATGACAAGAGCTAAAAAATTTGATTCAGTAAGCAGATTGGATTCAGATTTTTAAAAATACTATTGAACCCTATCTCAGGTTTCCTTACAACACCTCTGATGCACCATCTCCATCCAAACCTGTAAAAACTGTGATGCAAAATATTGATTTTCTGACTGTTTAATACTAGAAGTCACAGAGAAAAACACTTCACTGATTGGCTCCTATTGATCCATTCTGGCCAATCAAGTGCTACAGTCATCATCTACTGGACTGCAACTCTTACAGCAGCAGCACTAACACTGATATAGTTGTTCTTGAAAAGAATTTAGATTACCTATGCATTTTCACCTTTTCGACAACTGGCTAAAACGTGTCAAAACTGAACCAAGACATAACATTTGATGTGTGAAAACCAAAAGAAATTATTGACATAAAATTGATTTTATCTGAAGATACAGGTTCCAAAGAAGATCACTGGGCAAGTGACTGTGGTCATAAGAACCATTTAATTTTTGTTTGAATGTCAGATTAGTTTCTGTTGCTGATGGCATTTTTTCCGGGGGGTGGGTCGAGGCTGTCGAGACTGAATGTATTCCCAACGAGTATGTGGGTGATCATGGGGCGCAAATAAAAAGCTTAAGTGCTGCATTCACACATATTTATGTGATTGTTTTTATTAACTGATGAAGCTGAGATCAGCCACCTCCACAGCTTATCTATAATAGCACTGGTTGAGGGCTGCAATCACACAGCTGGTGTCTTCCACCGAGGCGAGCTGGCAGAGCAGCCATGTGGTGACACAACTAGCAACCAGAGGAATTTCACGCAGACTATCGTGTCCCTGAGCTTACGTTTCAATGCAGCTCTGCTCGTCTGCATTCAATTCTGCCAACAGTGACAGAAAACAGAAGTGACAGAAGACAAATGGTAGATGCTATGAGGATTCACAATTTTGGAGCCGGATCCAAAAGCAGTAGGTCAGTCCTTGGGGACTTGGCTTGGGAAATGGAGGGTTGCCAGTGTGGGCCGGTAGCTGGAGAGGTGCCAGTTCACCTCCTGGGTCACCAAGGATCTATGAGGCAGCTCTCACATCTCATTCCTCCATGAAGGCATGTGTATTAGTCCTGTTTGTGCATGTGTAGCGTTTGTTATGTAATAACAACACAGTATTATGTGTTCCTTATGCGACATGCTATGCTAACATTAGCTCGTTGACCTACTGATGTGTGACGAGACGATGAAGGGACGATGGTGAGGTGATGAAGAAATGATGATGAGGCGATGTGATGACGAGACGATACTATGAGCATCGGACAAGGCGGTGACAAGGTAATGGATCACAATGAGTCGATTGTGAGACAATGGCCAAATGTTCGGTGAATGTAACAACTAGTAGCCAAAATAGAACTTTCATTACCTTTAGATTATAGATTACTTCATGCTGATATCCTTGGTCACAAGGAAGTATATTACAACCTGCCTGTCAGCATTAACTTACACTTAAACAAGTTTGTAGCAATGACGAGATGGTGGGATGACAAGATGATGAGCCGATGCAAGTGGAAATTAATAAATAATAAATAAATAATAAAAACTTAAACAAACTCCCTTCGCTCACTGAGAGAAAAGACTCTACATTGGTGTACTATAATGTACATTTGAATGTGTCTATTTAGCACAACATCATTGGTGGATGGCTTTACTTACAGAGCAAATGCTCAGAACAATCTGCCATCTGTCACTTTTTTCGCTACATAATATATGCGTTCTGAGTGAAAGTACAAAAACAATAGTTCTAAAGAATAGATTAATAAGAAAATGAATTGCACAAAGAAAAATAATGCCCCCGGTGTGTAAAGGTCTTAAAAAAAGAAATTTGTTTAAGTGTTAATTAGTTCTGTTGTAGAGTCAAACCAGATTGCATGATTGAAAATAGCTGTATTTCACTGAAGCTCTGATTTGTTGCAGAGCTGAGAGCAACTCTGGCACCGCAATTGTCACTGGAGGAGCTATGGATGGCAGATTGAAGCCTAAAACTCAACCGCTTTTCTCTCCTGCTGCTGTTGGAGGTGGGGGGTCTTGTCTTGGCACTGAAGCAAATTAAGAGGAATGGAGAGAAGAGAAGGATGAGAGGAGAGAGAAGAGGAGGAGAAACATGAGAAGATGCGAGGATGAGAGGCAGTGAGGAGCATGGGAAACCCCGATAAGCTTATCGGAATGAGACACAATCTGCCCCCTCCATATCTCCAACACTCTCTCCTTCACTTCCTCTCTCTTCAAAGCCGACAGTGGCAGTAGCCTCCTCATGCTAAGTGTAAAAAGCTACCAGAGGGGAAGCCTCCACTGTGAGATAAGCCAGCAATCCGCCACCATGCGTTAATGCTAGCTCGTGCTGTTTGACAACTCATTATCATTTACTCATCCATCCATCTGTAAAACCCACCGGAACAACACATCTCTGCACAAGTTCATACTAAGAACTGGTTTTGTCATGTTTTAGAATGATGCCAAATCTCTTTTCTTCTTTCAAATGAACAAAATAAGAATTGAACAGGAACAAATAACGTAGACAAAACAGTCTGCTGCCTTTTGCTTTATCATATTGATAATGCTACAAAAGTGAACGGTCGATGTAAATATATACATATTTTTTCAAACTAAACCAAAATAAAAACGCAACGCTCCAATTTTTCATGAGCTGAAGTCAAAGATCTACATACATAAAAGGTCTATTTCTCTCAAATTGTGTTCACAAATTTGTTTAAATCTTTGTTAGTGAGCACTTCTCCTTTGCTGACATTATCCATCCTCCTGACAGGTGTGGCATATCAAGATGCCGATTAGACAACATGATAATTGCACATGGGCTGGTCACATGTTTTGTGAGCATAGAAAGAGTCTCATGAAAAATTGGAGCAAAAACAAGTGTTGCGTTTATATTTTGCTCAGTGTATTGAGTTTATTTCTCAAAGAAAATGCATATTAAGAAACATTATGCCAGAATGAGGCAGGGTACTATTTTTCTTATCAATTTAATTCTAAGCAGTTTCAGCACAATACCTAATGGTTACCTAGAGCTACCAATTAACCTACAGATCATTTTTCAATAAACAGTTGACAGCTTAGTCTATAAAAATTAACAACTCTTGATAAAATGTCCATCAAAACACTGAAGGTTTCTTCAAACCAACAGTTCAAAACCCAAAGGCATTGAGAAAAGCAGCAAATCATTTTTTCTGTTAATTGACTTATTGATTAATCAACCCCCATTTCAACATATGGGCACACATGTAGACTGTGTTCCACAGGACTGTTAGTATGAGATTCGGGAATCGAAGATAATTCAAAGAGTAAAAAAGCAATACTAATCAAATGCTGAAATTAATATTTTAATGTGTTTGGTTTGTTTTTAATAAATATGTTGTTGAATGTTAGTAAATCTCGCCCTCCTCGCCTTAGCCTACCCGCATAAACTAATGTTTTTGTCACATGAAGTCTGATGGACAATAAAGTTTTCTGATTTACAATCTCACTATCAGAAATAGCCAACAGTGACACAAACACATGGAGATGACCGCACTCGGAGAAATGAAACCAAAGACATCGACGGACCTCGAGAAGCTATGCAGTCATGACAAAGATGCATTCATGCTGCTCTATACTGATAGCTAGCTCGACCCGCATTTCCATCGGCTTATTCATATCAGCAGGATGTACGTGAGAAAGTGAAAGTCGAGTTGACGGTGATTAGGGGAGGAGGAAGACGCAGCCATGGCAATGGGGGACACAGAATCCCCAAGAGAACGGCTTTTGTTTACAATTTGATGTCATTCATTTTGTGCTTAAGCTTAACTGTTTCTTTGCAAGAAAGCTGTCACCTGTTCAGTTCAATATATTAAGAAAAAACACCTTTACTTTAGACAACAAAACCAAAGTTAGGTTTAAACAACAAAACCAACCTTAGGTTTACTTTTGACAACAAAACCAATGTTAGCTTTAGACAACAAAACCAAAGTTAGCTTTAGACAACAAAACCAACCTTAGGTTTACTTTTGACAACAAAACCAATGTTAGCTTTAGACAACAAAACCAAAGTTAGCTTAAGACAACAAAACCAACGTTAGGTTTAAACAACAAAATCAACGTTAGGTTTACTTTAGACAACAAAACCAACATTAGGTTTACTTTAGAAAACAAAACCAACGTTAGGTTTACTTTAGACAACAAAACCAACGTTAGGTTTACTTTAGACAACAAAACCAATGTTAGCTTTAGACAACAAAACCAATGTTAGCTTTAGACAACAAAACCAACGTTAGGTTTAAACAACAAAATCAACGTTAGGTTTACTTTAGACAACAAAACCAACATTAGGTTTACTTTAGAAAACAAAACCAACATTAGGTTTACTTTAGACAACAAAACCAACGTTAGGTTTACTTTAGAAAACAAAACCAACATTAGGTTTACTTTAGACAACAAAACCAACGTTAGGTTTACTTTAGACAACAAAACCAAAGTTAGCTTGAGACAACAAAACCAACGTTAGGTTTAGACAACAAAACCAATGTTAGTTTTAGACAAAAAAACCAACATTAGGTTTAGACAACAAAACCAACGTTAGGTTTACTTTAGACAACAAAACCAAAGTTAGCTTGAGACAACAAAACCAACGTTAGGTTTAGACAACAAAACCAATGTTAGTTTTAGACAACAAAACCAACGTTAGGTTTAGACAACAAAACCAATGTTAGTTTTAGACAACAAAACCAACGTTAGGTTTAGACAACAAAACCAACATTAAGTTTACTTTAGACAACAAAACCAAAGTTAGCTTGAGACAACAAAACCAACGTTAGGTTTAGGGAACAAAACCAAAAATAAGTGGTCCACTGAAAGATGGGGTACTTGGGGTAGCTTAAAGTTCATGGTTTGTGTTAAGCTAACATTAGCACTCATTTGGTCGTAAAAAAGATACAGCAAACTGCCAAAAAAATGCTCCATCTGATAAAGGCCTCACCATCAGGTATTTTGCTGAGGTAGCTTTAATTACATTAATAATGGCTCAGTTCCATTTAAGTAGCCGAGTCAGCCAAACTAAATGATGTGCCACTATTAATGTTACCAATTCACAGAGTTAACACTGTGATGTTAAAATGAGCGCTGTGAAAAAGTTTCATTGGCTGCACCGAATATATCTGCATTGTGTCATTAAAGACTTTTTGATTTTGGTACAAATTTACCTGCTTTCATGTCTTAAAAAATACATCAATGTTGCATTAAAATCGCACTGCATTCTGAATGTTACTGCTTTGCTTCCGGACAATTCAATCAAAAAACACTTTTAAAGAACAATTTGTCCAAATGAATCCATTCAACTTGTTCACACAGCTCACTGGTGCCAAGAAAGAAAACAAACAGTGAACTGTACATTGAATAATGAGCACACTCTAACCTTCCTCACCTCAGGAACACCTTCTCTCTCTTCTCATCTGAGGTGAGTAAATACATTCAACATCTGTGTTATCATCTATTGATCATTGGTTGTGTTCTCATTACAGCTGTGACCAGGCCTGCAGCGGAGCACTCTGAAGAGAGACAGGACCCGTCTATCAACAGCAGCCCTGCAGAGAGTCCATCCTGTTTGTGTGTGTGTGAGATCGCTGTGAAACCTCAGACAGGGTTAGCGTGTGAGTGTGTGTGTTGAATGTGGCGACAACTGAAAGGAGCTCATCTCAGTTTATCCATCATTTTTGTCTCACTCTGTTCATTTTCGCCAGGGGGCACTACGATGGTAATATAGTTCACTGCAACATCTCAGGATGTGTGTGTGAGATTCTGTAAATAATGTAATGTCTATCAGCAGCCCTGGGAGATGAAGGAGTTGTACAATGATTAATAGATAGAAAGAGGTGAGCAATCTCAATTTTATTATCATTTACATGAAACGGAATGCAACATTTACTCATTTAGTTTCTGGCTAATATAGATGGTTGTTGGTTATCAGCCACTGCATGCGAGTGGAAAATACCTTGTGATTTCACTGTTGGCAGTATGGGAGAATCACACCTCCTTTTACCCTGGTTAACTGCTTCTCCTCAGTGTCAGTGTTCTGGATTGATTTGATTGGTCAGGACAAGAAGGTTCCAATGTAGTTTGTAGGTTCCTGCTGCAGCGCTACTTTCCACCTAAAGTGTGGTAAGTGGCGTCTCTCTGACGCTACGATGCCTGTGTGTTTGGTACCAGGATGTAACGTTACTCACAACAACAGGTCTCACTAATCCCATGCAGGTTTTGAAAAATAAATATGCAAATTTTACCACATATCAAATTATGTTCAACAAGCTGCAGCATCAGGACACTAAAGATAAAGATTTGTTTAAACTTTAATTGCTGAACTCAGAGGTCAAGTGTTGTCAAACAGCACGAGCTTGTCGCGTTTTAGTCACACAGAGCTTTTTAGATCTTAATCCAGATCAGATAAATCCTCCAGTGGAGCTCTGGAGCTGCAGCTAAATGGTTTACTGAGCACTGACCTCCATAATAAAACCATTCTGTGGACCGACTGTCCATGTTGCAGCAGTTACAGCTGCTTACCTCCATGTTCACGTGTAGTCTGATGCATCAAACCGCCAACAGCTCACCGAGAGGCTGCAGCACCACAACAAGTCCTGTCATCATCAATCATGTTGAAAGATTTGTATCAATACAACAAGGGAAATCTCAGTCCTTTAATATTGAGTATCTGCTGATCCTTGTCAGGACCCGTCCAGTAAGATAGTTTGAGTTGGTGTACATTTACTTGCTGTTTTTTCACCATTTCACCATCTGCCATGAGACTGTGTTGTTGTTGAACACAGTTTAAGTCTTAAGCTGAAACCAGAAAGGGAGATCAGATAGAATGAAAGACTTTTGTTCTGCAGAGCTGATAATCAAGTGGGATTCTGTACACAAAAATGTCTGCTCTTCTCAGTTTTATATTAAATAATATGAATATCTGTTGGATTTGGACAAAACAAGACATTTCAGGATGTCTGTCATTAGGTTGCCTCCGAAATAAAAGAGTATTAAAACGTTAAAGACAAACTAAACCAACAGGAGATCTGCTGTGGATGCATTTGACACAATCAGTCCGAGCTTCAGGAGAGTTCTCGTGTGTGAAAACAAACCGGCACTAATGATTCCACCTCAGGAAACAAGCTGGTGTCCAGACTGAATTATGTGGGTGAAAATGAGCTGAAGAGGAGAGGAGAGCTGTGTTTGGTGACGGCTGGTTTGCTGCATTCTGACCTGCAGCACAACAAATGTCCCTCTGTGTTCATCTCTCCGTGTTGGCAACTCCTCGGTAAGGAAAGTAGCTATTGGCTGTCCTAAAAGTCGCTATCATCACCTAATTTTCATAATTCACCATGTGCATGTAATTGTAATAGATGCTGTAGGAGAGAGGAATAATGTTGTGGGAGAGACAAAAAGTGATTAAAGAACACCCTAAAATCTGGCTTGGGTCCTGTAAAAGTGATGTAAAATGACATAGAAAAACATTTTTTACATTTACATGTTATTTTTTGTGGCTTCACGCATGCAAGATACATTTGCAGTCTGGAAGTCTGAATTTACATGTCAACAAAGGTCAACCATCAGTCTGGCGATGATTTAGCCTCTGGGGACAATATTTTGGATTTGGAGTTTTAACACTTCCGTCTAATGTTGCAGTGTTAATATTAGCAGATGACATCTGCTCAACTTTAAATGAAAATATATGCTGTACATATTTATGACAGGGTTGGTTCTCTAGCTGGGTCCCACATAATACAATAGTTCAATGAAAAAACACCTGGCTCACAATATTTGTCAAAAACAATACTCCACAAAAACAAAGACAAGCAACACGCAACATTTTTCTGGACTTAAGGGATAGTTCGGAATTTTGGACATAAGACCTATTTTCCAAATCAGCCAGTGTGTTCGAGACGTCTGGAGACGTTTTCAAGAAATTTCATTCATTTCTTCTAGTTGCAGAGTTCGCTTATGCTATGGCTAGCGCAAGTCAATCGTTCTAGTAATCCAGGCATTAAAAACATTCATACCGACTCCCCAGTGCAGAGGTAAATCAATTAATACACTAGACTGTTGATGTACATATCTGTGTTGATAGAATAATATTTGAAACAAAACTAACCTTGCATCGAATGAATCATCCATTTTTTGAGGGACTGAACATGGACGAATTTCATGTTTCGCCACAATACTCTAAACTGTTATAACTTCAATGTAGATTGTCCGATCATGTTCAAACTTCTCACATTTGATGAGAGTCCCACCCTGAACACGTTTGCACTGCAATATTGACTCACAATCGGAGTGTCACCTAATGGCAACATGAAATGTGACCGATTTTATGCTATTTACACAACCCACCCTTTAGATTGGGCGTACGTGCATGAACGTGCGTGCACACATTCCTCTCACTCACGAATCCTAAAGGTACCTGTCCACAGGGGCGATTTTAAACGCGTGTGGACGCGCCGCTTCCCAGTATTGCACGCTTGGTGGGCTGCCACTAGAGGATGATTGACAGCAAATAATTATTTCAGCTGCATTGAGACCCATACATTATTTACGATCTCAGGATCAACTGTCACCCACTTCTTTAATTTTTTGGGATGCATTAATGGGAGATGTACAGGAAATTAACAAGATAAACAGGGATAGACGTATAACCAACCCAACGCAACAGTACTCAGTTGGCCACATGGACACAGCAGAACCAGATCAGCTCCACCAAGTCTTAGCTGCCATGGGGATCTTGTAAGTCACAACAACAAAGTTGTTCGCAAAGTCATGGAAAACCTCTGTTCTGCGAAACAGCCGATTTAGAAATGCTACTTTCCTTAGCCATATGCCTTGGCGACCGCCTAGTCGGATCCGTGGTAGTCATCTGACAACCAACAAACCGTCGCTCAGCCTAGTTCATCACAACCTAGCTCACCCCACGTCTCCCTAATCCTCCACTTACGTCACCATCTCCATGTATCCCTACATTAAAAAAACCCACCAGTTGTGACAAATTTAGCAACAATCTTGCCGGGGACGACCCGCCCCGTGGCGGTGGTCAGGGACGATCCGCGCCGTGGCGGTGGCCGGGGACGACAGGCGCCAGCCGTGGCGGTGGCCGGGGACGACAGGCGCCAGCCGTGGCGGTGGACGGGGACGACCCGCGCCATGGCGGTGGCCAGGCCAGGCGGTCCGACACTTCAGGCGGTCGTAGCACTAACCGAGTTACGTGCCATGCGAGGGCCCGTTACAACTGTTTTTTCACTTTTCATTATGAGGTATTGTGGGTAGAATTTTCATGAAAAAGTGAATTTAATCCATTTTGGAATAAGGCTGTAACGTAACATAATGTAGAAAAAGTGAAGCGCTGTTCATCCTCAATTCCAACCATATTAACACATTTTTAACAAGAGGTTTATAATGGCAATGATTTGGTCATAATATCGTGATATGATTCCACTGAGATGTGATTCATAATAATAATAATAATAGAGATAATATTTTATGTGTGATTGAGCCCCAGCTTTGTGTGTGTGTTCACTATCTGTGTGAGTGTGTTTTGCCAGAGAAAAATACCCATCAGCCAAACGACACACACACAGTTAATTATGTGTTTGTTCAATGATAGCAGGTAGTGTCTGGTTAAATAATTGATAGCAGGCAGTTCACTGTCTCTCTCACACACACACACACACACACACACACACACACACATATACACACACACACACTTTTGTTATTGTTCACTTTAGTGAGTGTGTGTGTGTGTGTGTGTGTGTGTGTGTGTGTGGCCTCGGGAAAGCTTTGACACAACATGAACTCTGGTGGAAACAGCCACAGTTAAATTAAATCAACGTACACAAACCTCCCAACCAAATGACTCGTCTTAACTCCTCACTCAGAAAAACAGCAGAAAGGACGACCATGAACCAACCCCACCACCCTCTACACAAGAGGTTTCCAACCTCTATAGCGGGGATCTTTATCAACAGATATCAGGTCAACAGCAGAAGTGGCTATCTAAGGCTGCGAACAGGCGAGCCAGTGAAGTGAGGCTAACATTGGAGTGATGTGATGTCTGTTGAAACCGGTGAGAAGCCTGGCTGCTGAGTTCTGGACCAGCTGGAGGTGGGAGAGTGGTTTATGGTTGAAGCCAGTTAGAACAGTTACAGTAATCTAGATGGGAAATATATGAGGGCGCAAATTACTTTTTCTAGATCTGGCTGAGATAATATGTTTTGGATTTTTGGAGACGGTTCAGCTGTGGAAGGAACAGGACTGAACAACTTAATTGATATGTGGGATCAAAGATGACACCTGCATTTCTGGCAGTGGGCTTGACGTTGATGGATAGTGGACCAAGGCTGATGGGACTGGTGATGGTGAACAGTATTATTTCAGTTGTAGAAGGTTTTGGGCCATCCAGCGGTTTATATCTTTGAGGCAGTCTGAGACAGCAGCCAGGCTTCTTGGGTCGTTGGGTGTCAGAGGGAAGTAGATGTGTCATCAGTATAGCAATGAAAACATTCTGTCATTGGATAATCTGTCTGAGTGGAAGCATATCAATTGAAAATTATATTGGACCTAAAAAAGAACCCTGCATTTGTTTGCTTCTTTCACTGCTGTTTCCAGATGTCATAAAAAAACATGCAGGCTGTTTTTTGCACATTTTCTCTCATTTCTCCTGCAATCTCTCTTAAGTTTGTGGGTAAAAAAATTTGAAAAAAAAAATTACGGGGGGGGGGGGGTTGGGGTATGGAGGAGGTTACTTCAATCAGAGAGGTTCAGTCTTCCTGATTAAGCCATGTCTCAGTGATGATAAAAAAAAAAAAACAGTCCAACATATTAAATCTAATAAAATCATGACATAAAAAGGACTTATTGTTTGTATGATCGGATGTTTAAAAGACAAACGTTTACTGGGTGAGGGGAGGAGTAGGGGGCGGATGTCTGGGGAGTTTTCAGAGGGATTTAGATGAGATACTGTATATAAGGTGTGCAGCAAAGGGGAGTGCTGATGAGCGTGACAGAGTATTGAAAAGCTCTATTTTTGTAATGGGAAAGAGGGTTTAGGACACAATTGCAGGCTGGGGGAATCTTAAAGTTGACCCGCAGGGCAACCACAAAATCTCGAGCAATTACAGGAGAAAGGGGGTACGACAAACAACAACATGCTAATCAAACTCCGAACAGTGCGAGCTGAAACAGTTATCCAAAACGCCACTGCCGAGCAACTCACACACAAAGTAAGAGCAACTTCTTGGAGGTGTGTGTGGATGTGGAGACGGAGCCGTGGGTGGTGGGATCGCGATGTGAAGGGCTTTAGTGAAACAGAAGAGCTACTTTTACCTCCATCTGCCGGAACCTCTCCACAAGACTCAGTGCAGGATTGTGAGTGTCGATCTCCAGTGATGTAAAGGTCAGAATAATTCAGAAATGACTTTTCAGCCTGAGGTTGCAGAGAATCAGAACTGTATCTGATCTGATCTGTGTAGTTTACTCTGGTATGAAAAAAACCTGATCTGAGTCACATATGCCTCCAGTCTTATAATGCTTCAGTATATTCTATTAATTACACATGTACTTGATTTCCGAAGTTGACTGGGTGTGTATTTGGTGGAGGAATTCACTATAACATGCAATAAAGCACCAGATGTTGTGATCACATGCAGCTAACTCTGATCTCCATGTGGGTTAAAAGGGTACTTGAAAAGACTTCCACTTTAAAAGTTAAACGCTAAGGTCACGTTGTTGAACCCCCTGAGCAACAGGAGCTTAACATCTCCCTGGTTATTTAATCTCATCAGAGATTTCCGCTCGCTCTCACAAACCAATTAACCCAAACTCATTAGCCAATTCGTTGAGAGCGCTTCGCTGAGAGCTGATACTGAACTGGAGACAGCTGCGGCACATTTCACTCCAGCAGGTTTGCCAATCTGAACCGAGAGCTGAAACGCAGCATCCATCAGCAGCGCAGCTCCACCCCTCTGATAAAGTTAGCCAACGCTCCCACACACACGGATAAGATAATCCCAGCTCTCCCCCCGGGTCCAAAACTGATTGACTTTGTTGTCTTCTGAATGAAGCTCATTTGTAAAAGTCACTTCGTCGACAGAGCGAGAGGAGGAGCTGCATCAGAACCACCAGCAGGCCTCCTGCACAACTCACCTTTATTTCTTCACATTGGGCTTTTTTACTTCAATTTGTATTTACAGATCGATTTTTCAAGCCAAACACAAGGAGTGCTTGATTTATCTCTTCTTGTAGCAAGGTTTGAGTTCAGGCTCTTCGTAAGTTCAGCCTGGATATCATGTAAGTGTTAAGGCGAGTCCACACCGGACCGAAAATCGGCGTCTTTGAGAGAGTCGGCCTCCGTGACACGAGTCTGCTTGGTGTGGTCGCTCGAATCGGCCCACGTCGGGGTTCATTTCAGCCGATTCAAATGTGTAATCTGCCATGCGAGTCGGTGACTCTTTCACCATTCTGATTGGTGGAGGCTAGCAGCTTGACTAGCGAATCAGTGAAGCCCGGAAGTGACGATGGTAAACATACCAGATAACCAGTAGAATCGAAGAAGGTGGTCTAGAGAGGACCGCCTACTTCCGGTTTTCGTGTTTTTTGGCGAACGATACAGATTAGCGCCGCCTGTTGTTTTGGAGACATTACATCTCGCGCAAGCGCGGAACGTATGGCGTCGGCTGTAGTTCCGTAGGTGTGAACCGCCCAAGTCGTTGTTCGAGTCTGCCATGTTAAGTAGCCCGACTTCACGAGTCGGGCAGTCGGTGCGGTGTGGACCCGCCTTTAGCTAAGAAGAGATTAGAGTCGTTTGAGATGAGCTGCATTTCACCTGGAAAGTGGAAAAGATCAGGAGACGGAGACAGAAGCTGCAGTCAGGTTCCAGCAGCTGTCAGATAATTCACAGGAAGTCACAGGAAGCTTTACATCCCGTTAGATCAAAGCCCTGTACTACAAAGCCGGATGTGGGGTTAGTGAAACAACTCCAGGTTTAATCCTGGGTTTCAGGTCCTACGACCAGGTAGATCACCATGGTAACTAATGCTGCTCGCTGAACCTGCACTGGAGCGTTGTAAATGCTTGACACATCTGGCCTGACAGGCGATTTAGTTGTTGTTCAAGAAAGTAAACTTTAAATGATAATTCACAAAAAGAACACAGCAAAACATGACGTCAATAATCAGACTAAATAAATGAAATATTCCCATAAAATAATAAATACATTTAAATATTTTAATAAAATAATAAACAAATACAATATTTTAATAAAATAATACAAAATAATATGTATTATATCCATCCATCCATCCATTTTCTACCGCTTATCCTGTATTCAGGGTCGCGGGGGGGCTGGAGCCGATCCCAGCTGTCATTGGGCGAAGGCAGGGTACACCCTGGACAGGACGCCAGTCTATCGCAGGGCCGACATGTTCACATTCACACCTACGGGCAATTTAGAGTCTTCAATTAACCTATCCCCATCCTGCATGTCTTTGGACTGTGGGAGGAAGCCAGAGAACCCGGAGAGAACCCACGCTTACACGGGGAGAACATGCAAACTCCACACAGAAGGAACCCGGGGCCGACCCGGGGATCGAACCCGGGACCCTCTTGCTGTGAGGCGAGAGTGCTACCCACTACACCACGTGCAGCCCTATATGTATTATATATAAATAAAAAATAAATATTTATAAAAAACAAAGTGCTTTACTTGGTTGAACCAGGATTAAAACATTTCAGGACTTTAGGCCAATTAAATCAGGCAAATAAACAAATAAGACATGTTGAAATACAGGGTGTTAAAATTAACTAAAGGGTTTTTTAAAAAGATGTTTTGTTTTGAGATGTCATTTTAAAGATGCTCGGGGATCTGAGGGCCCAACGTAGCTTGGGGAAAGTGATGAGTAAAATCTTAAAACCAATTCTAAAACCCAGCTGCTGCATTTTGTACCAGCTGGAGGCTCAGCATCATACCTACATTAACATTGTATTGTCTTTAAGTAAAATATATATTCAAAGCCTGAAAAAACAGAAAAGCCACATTTGTTCGACCGTCATCCACTAACTAAACTAATCATGAGATTGAGAAGAAATTCCTGTGTGAAACCTAATTTATTTACATTTAACACTGCTGATGTGAAACAGGAATTTCTTCCTTTTGAAAAATGACAGGCTGTGAGCTGAAGATGACAGAAAGCTTTCCCACCAACAGTTGGTCCGTGTGTTATCTCCCAACCCAACAGCCTCTTTAAAGCTGCAAATACGGCAAATTACAGAAGCAAGACTTCAACAAAATGCTGTTTCCAAACTTTGAGGTCACCGACAGATGCTGAATCTCAGCGGCTCCTTCTAAAACCCAACATGATCTGACAATCAGACTAACAGCACAGCAAATACAGAGCTACATCGCCACCTTGTGAAGAGATTACAATACTGCAACCACCGGTTTCACCAATCGGATTATATTTAAAGGTGCTATAGACTCCCCCCTTCCATTGCATTCACATCACAACACAGCAGTTGTTCGAAGCGCATGCACCCTCAATGGGTTGCCAGTTCGTTGCACAACCTGCGTTTTCATGGTCGAGTGGAGTGACACTCAGACAGACTCAGTCATGTCAAGTGATGAATCTTTCCTGGTATGAACTCATTTTGCAACATGTAGCGATACATTTGGGTTACTTTGTGCAGTGGTGTTTCAAAATTCATGTGATGTAATCTGTCAAACTCAGCCATTTTTCTATTTTTTCCACACTAACTGGCAACCCCAAAGACTCTTGACCCCTGACTACGTCGTTATTCTATTGGCTCACAAGCCTTGCTAGAAGCCACAGCCGCACGTCACACATCAACACAGAAGTAAACAAATCATTCAATTACGGACCGTCAACATTTTTTAAAATGATTAATTCACAATCAAAAAATGTTTATCACGAGAAGCGATACTTTGATTCTGTACTTTCTAAAAGCTCTGTGGATGGTTTGTTTTTATATTATTCGTTTGGATAAACATGAAACAGAGAGAATCAGTGATAGTGATCAGGCTCCATGTTTAGTGTACTCTTTGCATCTCGATTATCAAGGAATAATAAAAATAACAAAAATAACAATGATCCCACAGTGATTGAATCAAATTTGACTGGATTTTACCATTTTCATAAATAATAAATGTTGTTATTATTATATTGTTATATGTATATGATTATATGTTATGTTTTAGTGCACTGCTTGCATCTTGAGCATACAAATAAAATATAACTATATAAATATAACTATGTATTTCTATCCATTATATAATACATAATACACATTGTTGCATATCTGTCCAATTTATTTAATGTTGCTCTGTTTCCTTGCTTTAGTTTGTCTTTCCATTCCTTCTTTCCATAACAACAAACAGCTACGTTGTGTGCGGACTCACCTGAAGCTGAAGCAAAGCATCCTGGGATGTGAGGCGACCACACGGTGCTGTAGATGACCCCTTCATGACCCCTGAGCGTGGTCAGCGATTGGCTGAGAGTGGGGTCCCACTGGAGGGACGGACAATAACAGAAATAAACACACAGCAAATAAACTGTCAGAGACGGAGAGAGAATCCCAGAAACTCAACTCACCACTTTGGCGGTTTGATCCCACGAACCAGAGACGACGAGGTTCTCTCCTCGGGTCTGACTCCAGTCTACAGCATACACCTAGACACGCACACACCCACACCCACACACACACACACACACACAAAATACACACCCACACACACACATGAGTCAGGAATACAGCACCTCATAGTTTCACCCTTCAGTGAGTGTGTGTGTGTTTCTTACCTCTTGTGTGTGTTCTCGGGCCACGCTCAGCGGAGCGCTGTGAATGGTTGTGTCCCACAGCTGCAAGCTGCCGTCCCCGCCTCCGGCAACCATGACATGCTCGTTGGCTTCGCTCCATGCCACGTCGAACAAACCGTCACCCCACTCCCACCTGATGAAAACACACACGCACACGCACACACACACACACACACACACACACAAAAGAAACAACAATGCAGTCACAAATTAACAAACAATAGTAATGAATAAGGTATAGAAGAAGCAAAAGTAACTATAAAAGTAAGATTAATTTAGTAGATTAAGTCAACTCAAATAGATATTGCACGTGATCATTCTGCATTACACCACTAAACCTGAACTAACTTGATGAAGTGATGAGATCTAAAATATATTCTTCACTGCACAGCAATACTATTTTAAAGAATACTTTTTAATTAATAAAACCAGATGACAGAAGCCAAAGAAAATCACACACAAAAAAAGTGTGACATTCATGTGGATCTATTGGCTGATTTGTGATATTATTCCAGAAATATTATTAAGTTTGTATTCTTTGGTGTATAAATCACTTTACACAAATAATTATTGCGTTTCCACAATAACTTGACACATGACACAGTTTCAGTTGGTCACAATCTGCAACCTCACCAGTAAATGCCAGCAGATCCTACCCCTTTATACAATGTTTTATTCTCTACACTCTTAGAAATAAGGGTTCCAATAGGGTTCTTCTACAAGGGCTGAGTTTCTACCTGGAACCATTTGCTTCTGAAAAACCCTTTCCTGAAGAAAGGGTTTTTCAAGGGTTCTTGGTAACACTAAGGGTTCCAGTACGAACTATTTTTATCCAGAGAACCGTTTTTGGAAGAAAGAGTTCTTCAGGGATTGTTGAAAGCATGGATCCTGTCACCAGGGACATACTTCCTGATAACACTTACCAATAATGGTTTAAAAAAAAAAGATTTACAGATGTATTTGGGGATTTGTATATACATGTGACTCAAAACACAAATACATTTTCAATGCACACACAAATCTAAAAAAAAATCATTAATACATGAATGTTAAAGTATTTGCAATCTTCATCAAATACGCATTTGGGGCTTGTTACATTCATAAGCCACACTCACTGAAGGGTGAAGCCAGTTGAGTGGGTTAGCGAGGTATGTTGAGTCTGTACTACAAGTCAGTCAGTCAGGCTGTAGTACAAAGGTGGCTCTCTTTTAGATCACCACGGTAACTACCGTGGCACTAAACTGGCTTCGCAGTACACAGGACAGAGGAAAGATGAACGTTAGCAGAGCCGTAAGCTACGGCCGATGACGCCGCTGCGTGAATGACTCCTGACACTTAAACCTAACTTGCTTCTGTAATGCTAACTCTAACATGTCAAACTGTATGATGTGTTTGAGGACTAATTTATCTAACTAACCAGCATACGGTAGCACCCGAAATGGTAAACACAGCCGATAAACAACCAAACAAAAAATACAGCTGAATGCAGGAGGAGGGGAGACACTCACGTCATTGGCTGTAAAGGAGGGAGACATCTGATTGGCTACAGACAACCTCCCCTTAGAAAAAATGCATTTGTGGATCAGAGTCTCAAAAGTTTCACACACAAATGCAGGGAGGTTTACAAATGAAAAGCACTTTGTAAATACAGGTCCAACAGTTCATATATGAATGTAACAAGCCCCAAATGCGTATTTGATGAAGATTGCAAATACTTTAACATTCATGTATTTGTGATTTTTTTTTAGATTTGTGTGTGCATTGAAAATGTATTTGTGTTTTGAGTCACATGTATATACAAATCCCCAAATACATTTGTTAATCTTTTTTTGTGCATTTGTGAATTTCTGTGTGCATTTGTAAATCTTTTTTGTGCATTTGTGAATTTCTGTGTGCATTTGTGAATTTCTGTGTGCATTTGTGAATTATGAGACTGTTCTAGCTCCATACAAATCTACCTGCTTGACAGTGAATGGCTTACTCAATTTGTGTAGCCACAGGTGAATTGCCACTTGCCAATTAGCTCAGTGCGATAGACAATGGTCTTTGGTTCCAAAAATTGTGGATTTCAGCCTCAACTGGTGCAAAATGAACATTATAGTGTCAACTGTCTTGCCTTCCTATTCTCTTGTTTGTTGCTCAGAATTGCCAAAATATGCTAAAAATAGCCCGGACCCGACCCATCGCTGCGCAGCAGCTATAGTTGTGTTTATTTTTTAAAGTTTAGTTACACTGCTCCAGGGGTGCCCAACCCCGGTTCTGGAGAGCCCCTGTCCTGCATGTTTTAGGTTTCTCCCTACTCTAACACACCTGATTCCAACGATTTTCAAACCTGTGACAAGCTTTAGTTGCTTGATAACGAGCACATCATTAATCAGGTGTGTAAGAGCAGGGAGAAACCTAAAACATGCAGGACAGGGGCTCTCCAGGACCGGAGTTGGGCACCCCTGCAACTACTCCCTTCTTCAGGAGAAAATGACACACAGCAAAGAAGTGGCCGGGGGAATTGAACCCTGGGTCCCTACAGCAAGGATATAACCACTCCTTCTGGGGCATCTATGTGAGCTATACTACTCACTGGACAAAGGCTTTTGAAAGTTTGTTACAAGTCAGGTGATCTACAGATACAGTTTGAGGTTGTGAATTCAAGGCCTGGTTGATGCAGAGTGACCATGTTAATGCCTACTGAGCTGATGTGTGGATTAGTGACAGACAATTTTAAAAATATTAAACACTTATTTTACAGACAATTTTACTCATGTATTTGTCTCCTCCTCATACTTTTCCATGATCGGCCTCATCCCATGGCTGCTGTACCCTGCTGACTGGCTTAGTCAAGTTGTGAAGCTGCACATAAGTTCAGTGATAAAGGAAGGTCTTTGATGTCAGAGGCCAAGCCTTAACCGATGAAAAAATCATATTGTAATGCTGACTTTGGGGCTACTACATCAGGGTTTGTTGATGCCGGGAATTGAACCTTAATCTCCCAGGGGAAAGGGAGAGGTTTGGTGTGTTGGGCCTGTGAGCTGGCCCCATGGTGGCTGTCATGTGTGACTTAAGAGCTGGTTGCCCCATGGATTGCACCATATAGTCTGGTCTTCCCCCTCTACAAACCAGGTGTGTGACATACCAATAGTGATTACTGGGAACAGAACAGAACAAAGAAGAACAGAAGAACCTTCAGAGAATCAAGGTGAGCTAAATATAATATCTTATTTCAGCATGCTTGACCCTAGCTGAGGACTTTTATGGTGAAAGGTGGACTAAGCATTTGTTTCTTGTTATGTTTTGTTTGTTTGCTTGCTTGTTTGTTTTCTTGTAGAAATGACTTACACAGCTTGGACGAAAGCTGAAGAGTGCCATTGGCTTGAAAAAGAGGGTTTTGCTGAGATTTCCATTATTGTTACAATACATAACATTTTAAGTACTTGCTACATAACACTGAAAAGTATTTTAACATTATTTAAATCAATGTGAAAACTTTGTGGGGTTCCCTCACTTTCTCATGATTCTGTTCCACTGTCACAATTACTACGTACAGTATGTACTCTGATTCCTTTCATTGGACCATGCATTATTTTATTGTTTATAGATAGCTTACAATAAGGCGAAGTAAGTGCACCTTGGATTGATGGAACTAAAACTCTTTTTTGTCTCCCCTTTCTGCCATGTCACCATTGCTGGAGAATACACAAATTCATCGACTGAGGACAGCATGGTGTGTCTGGCCTGTCATGTTGCTGATTCCACTGGACCTATGCTGACTTTTGACCTGTTCTCCCCTGGGACCTACACAGCCTGTTCTGTTGGACTATCTTTAAATAAATGTTTTTCTCATTAAAATGTTTTGAATGTTTGTTCAATGTCAACATGATAAATGACCACAATATAATATGAACTAAACTGATCTGTAGAATACAATATGGTTCTTCATAGAACCCTCAGAAGACAAGACGGTTATTTGTGAAAACCTTTGAAAAGGGATGTTTTTAGATCCCCCTGCGTGAGGTCTAGATGAAACCCTTGAAACATGAAAGGGTTCTTGGTGGAACTCCTTTTTGGGTTCTAGATGAAACCCTTGAAATACGAAAGGGTTCTTAGTGGAACTCCCTGTGTGGGTTCTAGATGAAACCCTTGAAACATGAAAGGGTTCTTGGTGGAACTCCTTCTTTGGGTTCTAGATGAAACCCTTGAAAAAACAAAGGGTTCTTAGTTGAACTCCCTGTGTGGGTTCTAGATCAAACCCTTGAAATATGAAAGGGTTCTTAGTGGAACTCCTTTTGTGGGCTCTAGATGAAACCTTTGAAACATGAAAGGGTTCTTGGTGGAACTCCTTTTTGGGTTCTAGATGAAACCCTTGAAATATGAAAGGGTTCTTAGTGGAGCTCCTTGTGTGGTTTCTAGATGAAACCCTTGAAATACAAAAGGGTTCTTAGTGGAACTCCCTGTGTGGGTTCTAGATGAAACCCTTGAAATACGAAAGGGTTCTTGGTGGAACCCCCAGTATGAGTTCTTTGTAGAACCTCTCATGGAGGGTTCTGGATGGAACCTTACACACACAGTTCTAGGTATAATCCTTTATGTGGGATTCTCGGTAGAACCCTCTAAAAGAGTTCCAGGTGGAACCTTTATAAAAGGTTCTACCTGGAGCCAAAAAGGGTTCTCCTATGAGGACAAGCCGAAGAACCTTATATGGTTCTACTAAGCACTTTTATTTCTAAGAGTGTAGTTCATGGGGGCAAGGATTATTTTACTCCCTTCATTTGATTTGTCAGATGGATCTGCATCAGAAATCTAAAAGCAAAAATATATTATAGATGTTTTATATTTAATCTTAAAGTTGTCTTAAAGAACAGGGCCCTCATTTATAAAACTGTGCGTAGGATCCTTACTAAAAGTGTACGTACGCCAGAAAGCCAAAGTTTGTGTGCGGCAAAAAAAAAATCAGATTTATAAAACTGTGTGCACGCAAGCTGTACGCAATGTTCCCTTTATAAATCACAGGATCACCTACAAGTGTGCGTACCTGAATCCCGCCCTGTACACGCCCACATTTTACTATGTTAATGAGCCGGCATGCAATCGTTTCCGTGTGGTGAATCACAGCGACAGGTCAGAAAAATAGCAAAGAAACTTTTCAGAAACGGAGAAAGAGACACTTGTTGGGGATTTGGAGGCCCGGACAATAATTTAAATCAGTGGCCACAGCAGCGGGATCACGAATAAAAAGAAGCAGTGCGAGCGGCAACACATTGCTGCTGCAGTCAACGGCGTCAGTGGGACGGAGCGGACGGTGGCAGAACTTACGAAAAAGTGGTCTGATCTGAAGGTAAATGACATCTTTCCGCTCTTTTACCAACATGTATATAATGTCTTGCTAGAGTATTTGAGGAGGTTTGATTTTGATGTGACTTTGACGGGGATTGTGTCCGTAAAGGAGGGAGAAACAGACGCGACTGCAGAGGGATAAGGGTGAACAGATTTTAAAATGTTTTTGTTTATAAAACAAAACGTTAAAAAGTTTCTGTCCTTCCAGAGTCTGCAGCGTGTGGCGTAGAGGAGGGTGACGGTGAGGAGGGTGATGTGAGGAGGGTGACGGTAATGGGCCCTCGGCACAGCGTCCGGGTCCTGCGCAAAGCAGCAGCGCACCCCGGGCGCATGGCACATCAAGCGGTCGGGTGCTCACTGATGCCGTCCTGCAACTTCAGCGAGACACAATCACCGCCATCAACAACGTTGCAGATGAGCTACAGCAAACGCGCACTGTGATTAATAAAATAATACGTTTACAATGAACATTGATTGTTGTCTTCCTTATATTAAAAACGCAGCACGACATCCTCACGGATTCTTGCGCCCTGTTGACACCCCTCCAGTCGGACAGGGGGCCGAGGCTCATCATGCTGGGGACTCTACCACCTTTACCGGCGGGAAAGTCTGCCTCCTGAAGTTCGGTAAAGTTGCGCTCTCCACGCTCCACAACTGAGCGCGCACGAGCGTGCCACTCATTATAGCGCATTTCTTCTGCGCGCTGGTGGTTTAAAAACAAGGATAAAGTGTAACAATTATACGATGGCTTAATAGCTGTATGTGTGCGTTGATGATATATGCACATAAATAAGGAGACTATTTAGTTATTCCCGCTGTGTTCTACAGTGATCTAATGAAAGGTATTTATTGTATACTGTATTACATGCATTTGGGCCGTCTCCTCCTCCTGCGGTGACAGCGCTGATTCAATATTTCAAAATAATTTTGATTTAAGACACAAGTCAGATTTTAAAAGAAGGTGTTAACATGAAAAACATTATCACTCATTAAAAGCGTCAAAAACATTGCTGGAGTTCATCATGATAACGCAGATCCTGCACACTGGACCTTTAAAAGCATCTTCTCTCACAGAAAGATGAGGACAAAGATTAAATAAAAGACAACAAATGAAATTACAACTGGCATTAAAACTCCAAGGTGTGACATAGACAAAGAAACTGATGGACATTCAGAAGAACAACAAAAAGACAGAAGTAACTTTACCTTCCGACGAGAGCGAGCCCTGTCTCCGTCTGATCCAGGATCAGGAGGGTCCCACAGCCTACAAGTGACAAAAGAAGTGTTTTAGTGTGGTGCTGAAAACAGCTTCAGAGCTCCCAACAAGAAATTGCTCTAGGGTTGAATAATCTTCCTGAACATTACCTCATTTGGCCAAGGTCACTCCAAACCCTGCCATAGGTATAGGGACCGGTTCTGGTAACATTTTGGATCTGGCTCCTGGTTCTAACCTTTATTAATCTCTTCTCAAACCTTTTACCCCTTCTTGCTTTGTACAACACATTTAGGTCACAGCCTTCTCTTCAGACAGAACAACCATTTTAAGACCACTACACCTGTGAGTTGTGTGTGTTTTCTGACCATCAGAGTGGTGACTTCTCTCCAGAGTAGGTCGGTTGCTTGGCAACAATCTGGTGTTGCAATACGTATCTCGGTATAGGGGTTACAATGTATTGCAATACCATAAGCAAGGTGATACACTCTTAGAAATAAAAGTGCTAAGTAGAACCATATAAGGTTCTTCGGCTTGTCCTCATAGGAGAACCCTTTTTGGCTCCAGGTAGAACCTTTTATAAAGGTTCCACCTGGAACCCTTTTGGAAGGTTCTACCGAGAACCCCACATAAAGGGTTATACCTAGAACTGTGTGTGTAAGGTTCCACCCAGAACCCCCCATGAGAGGTTCTACAAAGAACCCACACAGGGAGTTCCACTAAGAACCCTTTCATTTTTCAAGGGTTACGTCTAGAACCTGCAGAGGGAGCTCCACTAAGAACCCTTTCATATTTCAAGGGTTTCATCCACTAGCGGCGCCAGGATTTTGATTGTGGGTGGGCCACAAGAAAATTGGATGGGCCAATTAAAATAAGCCAAAAAAAAAAAAAAAAAAACGGGGTCTGTTCTGTCTGAAGGTGCGTGTCCACAGGGGCGATTTTAAACGCGTGTGGACGCGCCGCTTCCCAGTATTGCACGCTTGGTGAGCTGCCACTAGAGGATGATTGACAGGCGCTGTCCTTTAAACAACAGATTTTTGCGAGCGTTCGCGAGCGTTCCCGAGGAGGCGAGTCGAGCCCGGCGCCTCTGATTAGCATAAAGTAGATTCGACCTCAACTTTAGGCAAATGAGGAGCGGCCAACTCGCGCGCCGCCTCTCGACATTCGCCGCAACGCTACCAGAATGCATTGCACGGCTTTTCACATAGACAATGAATGGGAGGCGGGGAAACACCGCTGCCTGTGGACACGCACCTTGATTTCTCATCTCAAAGCTTGCGCGCCAAAGTCATTCATTTTATTGGATCACTTGCTGGTGACGATGCAGCCTGTGGGCGGGCTTAGTAGTCCACACGGGGTAGAAGCCGCTGATTGGCTGAGAAGCTTTCACTCAAAGCTTTCCTCAGGCTGCTTATTGGATGAACAGCTAGAAAGAAAATCACTCACTAATCAGTAGGCATGAGTCAAAATGGGCGGGCCCAGGCCTAAAATGGGTGGGCCCAGGCCCACCAGGCCCAAAAGTAGCGCCGCGCCTGGTTTCATCTAGAACCTGCACAGGGAGTTCCACTAAGAACCCTTTCATTTTTCAAGGGTTACGTCTAGAACCCACACAGGGAGCTCCACTAAGAACCCTTTCATTTTTCAAGGGTTTTAGCTAGAACCCACACAGGGAGTTCCACTAAGAACCCTTTCGCTTTTCAAGGGTTTCATCTAGAACCTACAAAAGGAGTTCCACCAAGAACCTTTCATGTTTCAAGGGTTTCATCTAGACCTCACACAGGGGGTTCTAAAAACATCCCTTTTCAAAGGTTTTCACGATTAACCGTCTTGTCTTCTGAGGGTTCTATACAGATCAGTTTAGTTCATATTATATTGTGGTCATTTATCATGTTGACATTGAACAAACATTCAAAGCATTTTAATGAGCAAAACATTTATTTAAAGATAGTCCAACAGAACAGGCTGTGTAGGTCCCAGGGGAGAACAGGTCAAAAGTCAGCATAGGTCCAGTGGAATCAGCAACATGACAGGCCAGACACATCATGCTGTCCTCAGTCGATTAATTTGTGTAATCTCCAGCAATGGTGACATGGCAGAAAGGGGAGACAAAAAAGAGTTTGAGTTCCATCAATCCAAGGTGCCTTTAGTGTGCCTTATTGTAAGCTATCTACAAACAATAAAACAATGCTGCATGGTCCAATGAAAGGAATCAGAGTACATACTATACGTAGTAATTGTGACAGTAAAACAGAATCATGAGAAAGTGAGGGAACCCCACAAAGTTTTCACATTGATTTAAATAATGTTAAAATACTTTTCAGTGTTATGTAATAAGTACTCAAAATGTTATGTATTATAACAATAATGGAAATCTCAGCAAAACCCTCTTTTTCAAGCCAATGGCACTCTTCAGCTTTCGTCCAAGCTGTGTAAGTCATTTCTACAAGAAAACAAACAAGCAAGCAAACGAACAAAACATAACAAGAAACAAATGCTTAGTCCACCTTTCACCATAAAAGTCCTCAGCTAGGGTCAAGCATGCTGAAATAAGATATTATATTTAGCTCACCTTGATTCTCTGAAGTAGGGCTGGGCGATATTGCCTAAAAAAAAAATCCCCGATTTTTTCACAAAAAATCCGATTTACGATTTAAATCGATTTTCTCAACAGCCCTCAAATTCAGATGCAGATGACAAAGAAATAGTTCCAAAAAATACTTGTTTATTTTGATTTCTCCCTTGGAGTTAAAGTGCAATCAACAACAATTAGCCAAAAAGGCAATATGGCAGGCCCTGCCATTGTAAACTGTGAAAATGTAACATGACATGTAAACTTATTAACATAACATTCAACAGCATCAGTTATCTGTACATGACAGCATAGGGTGCTTTTTTCGAAACATTTCTAAACATTCTTAGCCAGGAAGACAAGCCTATCTACCACCTCTGGCTTTAGACATGCCCGGTGGCATGTAACAATGCCCCCCCCCACACTGAAAACCCTCTCTGAGGGTGCACTTGTTGCTGGGATTGAGAGGTATCTTTTTGCCAGGACACTTATCCTAGGAAAATTTGGTTGGTGGCGCTTCCACCACTCAAGAGGATTGGTGTCTGGGTCAACTTCAGGGGTCAATAAGTAAGATTTCAGCTCAGTCTCTATCTTTTCTGCCTCTGACTGGTTGGGAGATGATGACACTACATTCTGTTTGAAGAAGGCCGCTAAAGTCATCTTTTTCTTGGGTGGAGGCTGTGCATCTTCTTGGCGCACCTGCACAGCTGTGCCAGGCTGCTGTGGTGTACTGTTGTCGGCAGGAGCAGGTAGAGCCATCAGCTCAGCAACAGCTCTTTTTTTGACTTCTTCCACCTTGTCTGGGTCAATGTAGGTTGTGCGGAACCTTGGGTCAACCAGTGAGGCCATGTCCAAGAGCTCATCTTTTACAGGGTCACTGTATTTGTCGTCAAGGTACCGCATTATATTCCCTTTTATTGTTTTGGTGAGCTCTGTGTCTTCCTCCCCTGGCTCTAGGAGACTGGTTTTGAAGAGATGGAGCACTGGTTTAATGTATGAAACACTGACATAGGACTCCCCAGAGAGTGCATCAGTGAATTCTTGGAGTGCTTTCACAGCTTTATTTATCGACTCCAACACATCCAAATCTTGCCAAGTGGGCACAAGATGGCGACTTCTCTTGTCCGAACCCAGGACACGGACTAGAGCCTTCTCCTGTTCGAGAAATCTCTCGATCATTCTTTGGCGTGAACCCCATCTGGTCGGGGACTCCGTTATCAGCTGATGAGTGGGTAGACCAAGCTCTGCCTGTACTTCTCTCATGTCTCTTCTTTTTTTCCAGCTGTAAGAAAAGGCAGACACAGCCTTTTTACATACCCCAATAGCACGATTGATCCGTGGGTCCTCCTTCACACCATTCTCTGCAGTAAATGAAAAATACATAGGCCTAATCAAAACACATTTTAGGGGAACATACCACTACATTCACAAACTTGTCTTGCTTCAATTTCTGTACAATATGAATGCACATGCACAAAGGGCACATACTCACTCATTCATTCACACACACACACACACACACACACACACACACACACACACACAGCATTTATACCATTATGATTAGATAGATAGATAGATAGATAGATAGATAGATAGATAGATAGATAGATAGATAGATAGATAGATAGATAGATAGATAGATAGATAGATAGATAGATAGATAGATAGATAGATAGATAGATTGATTGATTGATTGATTGATTGATTCTGGGGGAATTCCAAAATTTATTAATTCATACATTGTGTAATAATATTGGCTTGATGCATTAATTACATGATGCATTACTTAGATTGTCTTGCTAATGTATAAAAAAAAATGTCACGTGATGGATAGACATTAGACTTACCGATAGCATTGTGCAATCTGTGACCAAAGCACTGCAGGTTCGGCCACGCATTGTCCGTCAGAGCTTTAATCATGTTGCTGCCGCTGTCAGTAGTCATGCAAATGAGCCGGTCTTCGGCAAGGTTCCATGAGTTGAGGGCATCTCTTAGCCCCTGGGCTATTATTTCACCCGTATGGTCCTCTGGGAAGTACGCCGTTTGAAGGCAGACGCTCCGCAGAGTCCAGTCGTTGTTGACAAAGTGCACTGTGAGACTCATATAGGGTTGCATCGTCCGACTTGACCACAAATCGGTGGTGGCAGAGTAAAAGGACACTTCTTGCAACTCGTTTGTGACCCGTTGTCTTGTGGTATTGTATAGATTGGGCAAAGCAACGTCGGAGAAGAACTTTCGGCTAGGTAGCACATACCTGGGGTCCAAAACTTTAATCATGTTAATGAACCCCGGCTTTTCCACCGTATATATTGGCACCATATCCTTTGCTATATACATAGCGACCGCATCTGTTATGGCTTTCCAGCGGGTCGAATTCTTGTCGTACGGGATGCAGTTTAAAAACGTTTGTGGTACGGTGGACTGTATTTTGGTGGCTGTGCGTGAGGTGCTTGGGGTGCTGCTGTCTTTTTCATTCCGCTGCGCGCAACATTTCTCCCATTCGACAGGATGCTTTTGTTTGAGGTGCTGTAGTAAATTTGTCGTACTGCTGCCTTTGCTAGCAACAGACTTCGAACATACTTTGCAGCGGGGTGTTGTCTGGTGTAAATCTGACCTCGCGAACGCGAACCAATTCCAAACAACGGATGACACAGTGCCTTTCTTCGGAACGAGTTCTTCCCTGCTCGCTGCCATGTTGTCACTCACTACTATTTCTATCACTCACTATTTGGTAAATGCGCGCTCTGTGCGGGGGCGGGGGGGAGGGCGCGCTCTGTGCGGAGGCGGGGGGGAGGGCGCGCTCTGTGCGGGGGCGGGGGGGAGGGCGCGCTCTGTGCGGAGGGGGGGGGGCTCATTCTACGGGAGGCCAGAGGGAAGTGTTAGCGGATGTTAAAGAGAACCGATTTTCATTCAAACAAGTCGACGTGAACTACACACTCGAGTTAATCGATAAAATCGGTTTATCGCCCAGCCCTACTCTGAAGGTTCTTCTGTTCTTCTTTGTTCTGTTCTGTTCCCAGTAATCAGTATTGGTATGTCACACACCTGGTTTGTAGAGGGTGAAGACCAGAGTATATGGTGCAATCCATGGGGCAACCAGCTCTTAAGTCACACATGACAGCCACCATGGGGCCAGCTCGCAGGCTCAACACACCAAACCTCCCCCTTTCCCCTGGGAGATCAAGGTTCAATTCCCAGCATCAACAAACCCTGATGCGGTAGCCCCAAAGTCAGTGTTACAATATGATTTTCTTTTAACATCAGTTAAGGCTTGGCCTCAGACATCAAAGACCTTCCTTTATCACTGAACTTATGTGCAGCTTCACAACTTGACTAAGCCCGTCAGCAGGGTACAGCAGCCATGGGATGAGGCCGATCATGGAAAAGTATGAGGAGGAGACAAATACATGAGTAAAATTGTCTGTAAAATAAGTGTTTCATATTTTTCAAATTGTCTGTCACTAATCCACACATCACCTCAGTAGGCATTAACATGGTCACTCTGCATCAACCAGGCCTTGAACTCACAACTTCAAACTGTATCTGTAGATCACGTGACTTGTTACAAACTTTCAAAAGCCTTTGTCCAGTGAGTAGTATAGCTCACTTAGATGCCCCAGAAAGAGGGGTTATATCCTTGCTGTAGGGACACAGGGTTCAATTCCCCTTGCTGCTTCTTTGCTGTGTGTCATTTCCTCCTAAAGAAGGGAGTAGTTTAACTAAACTTTTAAAAAATAGACACAATTATAGCTGCTGCGCAGCAATGGGTCGGGTCCAGACTATTTTTAACTTTAGGCAATTCTGAGCAACAAACAGGAGAATAGGAAGGCAAGACAGTTGACATTGTAATGTTGCACATTTTTGCACCAGTTGAGGCTGAAATCCACAATTTCTGGAACCAAAGACCATTGTCTATCGCACTGAGCTAAGTGGCAAGTGGCAACTCAACTGTGGCTTCACAAATTGACTAAGCCATTCACAGTCAAAAATCAGTGTTTGAGGTAAAATTCTGATATGTTTTTGTCAAACATCATCTACCATCCATCCATCCATCCATTTTCTTCCGCTTTATCCGGGACCGGGTCGCGGGGGCAGCTGCCTGAGCAGGGACGCCCAGACTACCCTCTCCCCGGACACTTCCCCCAGCTCCTCCGGGAGGACTCCAAGGCGTTCCCAGGCCAGCCGGGTGACATAGTCACTCCAGCGTGTCCTGGGTCTTCCTCGGGGTCTCCTCCCGGTGGGGCATGCCTGGAACACCTCCCGAGGGAGGCGTCCAGGGGGCATCCGATACAGATGCCCGAGCCACCTCAACTGGCTCCTCTCGATGTGGAGGAGCAGCGGCTCTACTCCGAGCTCCTCCCGTGTGACAGAGCTCCTCACCCTATCTCTAAGGGAGCGCCCCGCCACCCTGCGGAGGAAGCTCATTTCGGCCACTTGTATCCGGGATCTTATTCTTTCGGTCATGACCCAAAGTTCATGACCATAGGTGAGGGTAGGAACGTAGATTGACCGGTAAATTGAGAGCTTCGCCTTTCGGCTCAGCTCTCTCTTCACCACGACGGACCGATACAACGACCGCATTCATGCCCACATCATCTACCATGACTCTAAAATTTTGTACATTTGTTTCACAAAAACTTCCAGGTATTTTGATGTATTACAACAATCACCCTTGCTGGGGCTTGAACCTGGAAGGGCAACCAGCAAGGTATGATATCTGTCACATGGGAATTGATACTGTGACCTAAAAGCAGAAGTCACGGTTTGTACAGACAGAGCGGCCACTAAACAGACACATGACAACAGACACATGATCAGCTCCCTCTGTCTGACCACTGACATGAAGGAGCTGTCAACCTGGCTGTGCGAGTGAGTGTGGCGAGTCAGAGGAGTCCCTGATCTACACATTCTGCTGGATAACTCAGTGGGTAATGGTACAGACTTTAGATTTGGAGGGTAGGGGTTAAAATCCCAGTCACAGCTAATCTTGACCTGGGTCAACAAGAAACCTTGCTGATGAAGGTCTTGCGTTCTTATAATTAATGGTTGTGAAAATAAATTGGTAACAGAACAGTTCAGTTTCATTATTTGTATGTCTGATCAGAATGTGTAAGGTAATAGACTAGTATGGTGGACCTGATGACTCCACTCAGCTAGCAGGTTAGCTCAGTCACTACTGCCAGTGACTTTAGACTGGGTGGCAGGTGTTCAAATCCCAAGATCGGCAATTATGTTACAGTTTGATCAACAGGATCTGAAGAAGAAGAAAAAACAAATAAACAAAAAATGGATATGAAAAGTATTTGTATCAGTAGTCACAAGGAATTGTATTACCATTATTGGTAAGTGTTATCAGGAAGTTCCCTGGTGACACAGGATATATACCCATGCTTTCAACAATCCCTGAAGAACTCTTTCTTCCAAAAACGGTTTTCTGGATCAAAATAGTTCTTACTGGAACCCTTAGCGTTACCAAGAACCCTTTTAAAACCCTTTATTCAGGAAAGGGGTTTTTAAGGGTTCTCTCAATCAAAATGGTTCTTACTGGAACCATTAGTGTTATCAAGAACCCTTGAAAAACCCTTTCTTCGGGAAAGGGTTTTTCAGAAGCAAATGGTTCCAGGTAGAACCTCAGCCCTTGTAGAAGAACCCTATTGGAACCCTTATTTCTAAGAGTGTACATCGCGATTTTAGGAAAACTGGAGTATAAAGAACATGCCGCCATATGTATAAAATCTGAGTGAAAACATCCGTGTTTGCTTTAATCACAGTTCCTGTCACATCCAACAACACAGCACTAATTTCGGTGCACTCTAAGGTGCAGGCTACCACCAATCTTTGTATGTTGACTATTAATTAGAAATCAATACAGAGTTTGGGGGAATCAATTTCAGGTTGTGGCTTCAGGCTGTGCACATTTATCCGGCTGCCACTAAGAGCTGCAGCAATTCTGGTGATACAGATCTAAATGGAGTCTTTGAGTTTAAGGTACCTACAAATGTCTGAAGCTAATTTAATTTAATTACACGAAGCAGATTTGATATTAGACTCAGATTGAATTAAAACGCCATCGTTATTCTGCCATCCTCATGTGTTTGTCCTACAGTGTTAGAGTGCACCACACTGACCAGCTATGCCGTAGTACTGGGAGGCAGCGCAGGCCACTCTGTTGGGGATGAATGGAGACACTTCCACAGCGTAGCCGTGCCGGGCCGGACACCGAAACACCTTCTCCATCGTCAGCTGCTAGCTGCAGCCCAACTGGGCCACCTGTCGGGAACACAAGTGAGGGTATTGGCTCCATTGGCACTGACAGCGTTAAATTCAACAAAACAAGATGTTCAGAGTGGGGCCAAAGGAAATCATATAGAGATGAATCACTTATATATATATACAGCTGTTCCATGAGAACTATTTAAATGAGAGATTAAAATGTCATACCGGGCGGACTGGAACGAATCACTAATAATTCTCAATAACGGGGCAAACTTTTTCTGTGTGTGTGTGTGTATGTGTGTGTGTGTGTGTGTGTGTGTGTGTGTGTGTGTGTGTGTACCAGGATAGAAAACTGGTATAGTTTGGAGGTTTTGGGTGTCAGCTAGCATGACAGTCTATGAAGCAGTGAACGTAAGAATGAGTAGATAGCAGTTGACAACACATGCATGAATTTGAATGGGGAAATGTCACTGAAGCATGAAAGGTATAAATGAGAAAAGCAACAGCACATATGTCCTATGCGAGAGGAACATTTGATGTTTGAATGGAGTTTCTACGTTTAAAAAGAGTAGGATGACGAAAAGAAGAATTATATATTTAATTTTCGCGCGTAGAAAGAAACATACACAGCAAATAAGCACTGTGTCAAAATAAACACACAGGCAACCGGTAATGATTTGTCGCAGTACTCACAGATAAACTTCCAGGCGTCGAAACGTTAAAATAACCGGAAACCGGCTCATACATCCATAAAACAAGAACTTCTGACGTTTCCAACAGGTTTTTTCCTCCTCACCGACTGACAACTTCACATTGACAACAACCGCTTCCGTGTTTTGATCAGCTGACCAAACAACCCGGATGAAAGCCGTTTTAGTTGTAACACATAAAAGGCATCGGTAGATAGCGCTGTTTTCCTAAACAAAAACAACACCATTACTGATTTATCTCATCTGAGGTGACTTTTTGGTAAATATAACGTATCTTTCGGGACCAGGTACCACATCCTGGCCATGAAGGTCTGGAGCATTGTCTTGTATGGTCCTGTATTTAGCAACTCCTGTAAAAGATGGATTTGTTGATGAGGTGAACACTCCCTAATATAATTTTAATTTAGCTTATTTTATATTTTATTATTATTGTATATGCTTGTATAAGTCTTATTCAATACAAGCTTTTTGTTTCTCAATAGGTGATGATGGATTATATTTTTATAATAATAATAAAGATAATACATTTTATTTAAGGGTCCCTTTCGAAGGACATCTTCCAGTTAAACAGGCCAATACAGTTAAAACAAACAAAATACAAGTAATTGATCAAATAAATCAAATGTTTCTGTTCCTCCTCGGTTTTTTGAAAGAGATGTTCAGATGTTCAGTCATGTTATGACTAGCAGTGTCTAGCTTTGACCATGTTTTCCCTGCCTGCACTAAAGAAAATGTTTGCATATCTTGAGAAATATTTAACATATCTGATGTCATTCGAAAACCTCTGTACAAGACTGTCAAACATCGGTGACCTAAGAATCACAATTTAAAAATAATAATATAATCATTGCTGAAACAAATTAAATTTTCTCTAAACGGAATGGGTAGATGCACTAATTAGATCCAAAACATCCATCCATCCATCCATTCATTGTCTACACTCTTAGAAATAAAAGTGCTAAGTAGAACCATATAAGGTTATTCGGCTTGTCCTCATAGGAGAACCCTTTTTGGCTCCAGTTAGAACCTTTTATAAAGGTTCCACCTGGAACCCTTTTGGAAGGTTCTACTGAGAACCCCACATAAAGTGTTATACCTAGAACTGTGTGTGTAAGCTTCCACCCAGAACCCCCCATGATAGGTTCTACAAAGAACCCACGCAGGGAGTTCCACTAAGAACCCTTTCATATTTCAAGGGTTTCATCTAGAACCTGCACAGGGAGTTCCACTAAGAACCCTTTCATTTTTCAAGGGTTACGTCTAGAACCCACACAGGGAGTTCCACTAAGAACCCTTTCATTTTTCAAGGGTTTTATCTAGAACCCACACAGGGAGTTCCACTAAGAACCCTTTCGTATTTCAAGGGTTTCATCTAGAACCCACACAAGGAGTTCCACTAAGAACCCTTTCATGTTTCAAGGGTTTCATCTAGACCTCACACGGGGATCTAAAAACATCCCTTTTCAAAGGTTTTCACAAATAACTGTCTTGTCTTCTGAGGGTTCTATAAAGAACCATATTGTGTTCTACAGATCAGTTTAGTTCATATTATATTGTAGTCATTTATCATGTTGACATTGAACAAACATTCAAAATATTTTAATGAGAAAAACATTTATTTAAAGATAGTCCAACAGAACAGGCTGTGTAGGTCTCAGGGGAGAACAGGTCAAAAGTCAGCATAGGTCCAGTGGAATCAGCAACATGACAGGCCAGACACACCATGCTGTCCTCAGTCGATGAATTTGTGTAATCTCCAGCAACGGTGACATGGCAGAAAGGGGAGACAAAAAAAGAGTTTGAGTTCCATCAATCCACTTACTTCGCCTTATTGTAAGCTATCTACAAACAATAAAATAATGCATGGTCAGATGAAAGGAATCAGAGTACATACTATACGAAATAATTGTGATAATTGTGACACTAATAATAATAATAATAATAATAACAACAATAACAATAACAATAATACATAGAAATAGTAATAATAATAGTACTGCTACTAATAATAACAATAATAAATAAATTCCAAAATAATTGGGTTTATTTTTATTATAGTAGCATATGAATTTGGGTGCGGTCTTTAATAAATCCTTATTATCATGTGGCTAAAAAAAGTAACATTAATCATTCGGTCAATTTTGTGTGTTTGGGTTAAGAAAGATTTGACTATTTCTCTCTTTTTATTTTGTGTATTTTTTGTAACCGGAACTTCGTCACATTGTGGGGGCGTGGTTCTCGGTTTCCTCCTTAACGCTCGCGTTGCAATTGGCTGAGCGCGAATTTCAAAAGCAGTAGGAACAGTTGCACGTCAGACGGGACAAACAAACCGAACGATGCAAGTTATCTCGCGAAATTGATTTTTAAAGCCAAACCAACAACCAGTCAGATATACTGGTCGGAAATAACCACTTAAAGGACGTTTTTAAGCTCAATGCGAAATGGATGTAGCCACTTATTTACGGTAAGTCAGCACCAGCTTCTAGTACATCAACGTTCCTCCGTAGCTTCATGCTAGCGGTTAGCTTTAACGGTATCGCAGAATTTAACTAACTTATTTGTACGTACATTTACTCTTTCAGGTGCTTTGAAAATAGACTGGGCTCCTTTACGGGAGACGACCCTCTGGAACCATGGGACAAGTGAGTAATGCGACTGCACACTTAGCATTAGCTAGCTAGTGGGGTTTTTTTTTTACGGAGGAAACTAAGCTGACAAACAGCAGCACTCACATTATCATGCCACTACTCCAGTGCTGAAATGTACATTCACGCAAGTTTGGAGGTACTTTAACTTGATTTTCTGCTACTTTACGCTTCTACTTCACTGTATTTCAGAGCCAAGCATTATACTTTAAACTCCACTACATTTATACAATAACTTAAGTTACTTTCCAGATTCATACCAAGAATACAAAACATATACACACACATTATAGTATTACATCTATGTTGTTTACTCATCCCCAGGGGGATATTCACAAGATGACCAGAGGCATATGAGGTTATTATGTAGTAAATATATATTTAACCACACCCTCCTCCTCCACTGTTTCTGCTTTTATCTTTGCCACATGATGATGTACGAAATAATGCACCAATATCTTTATTTATATGGCACTTTTCATACTTTACAGTAGCACTAAGTGCCTCGCAGAAAATAAAAGCGAACAAAACAAAAACAAAACAAGATATGAACAACAAAGAACACCATGAAACCCAAGCCTCCCACCCCCACAAATATACACACAGAGACATACACACTCACGCACACACATAGCCATATGCACAAACATACACACACACACACACAAACATACACACACCCATGCACACATACACTAGCTGTTGCTGAGGAGACATAGCTGGGCACCGAGATCTGAGGTGAGGAAGAAGCTTCCTTTGGGGGCCGTACACACCGAAAGGAATCATGGTCCATGACTGCAGGGGGCGCCGCCACAGGGACCACCCCAGCCCAGGCGAACAGGAGGCTCCACACCACGGTGTAGAGCTCTCCAGCCACCCGGGCCAGGGCTGTCCACGGGACAATAACCACAATCCAATCATGTATACATTATTCTGAAATGTATTCCTACACAGTTGATCCTGGTCATTATTTCAATATATTCACAAGATTCACCACTTTAGTTTAGTTTTAGTGATCATGACACTCTCAACTGCCTGGTATTTTTGTGTCAGGTGTAGTTGCTCTTTTCTAGTTTTACTGTTATTATTATAGCCTGTAGTGGAGGAAATCTGTAAGATCACTATGTATTTTTTTAAATTTCCAGTTTGTAACAGTGTTCCTCGCATCCCAGTATTTTCTTACCGGTATCTTATTTTTTTAATACTTACTCTGTGATGCTCTATCTGTCTAACTTGTGCAAATTGTTAATGCGTTTGAATAACGTGTGTGTGACAGCTGAGAGACTGAATACACACTAGAAAGCACATGGGATTTCATGTGGTGATTGTCCTGGCCAAAATAATTGCGATATCCTGAATCATCAAAATATTCTTCCATGCATGAATGAATGCATTTTAACATCCCGTAATCACTTGACCTTACAGTTAGTGAAGAAAATAAATGATTACATCACAGATGGGACACCTTTCCTCTTTTGTGAAAATCAATCGGTAATCAATAAATCATAGGTTCCCCCTGCATAAAAAATAGCAATATTGTCACATTGACATGTCAGTTCTCTCTTACGTAACGGTTTGTGTATTTTTTAAGAATTTCTATTTTTCACTTGGCCACCACGATAGGAAGCTAGAGGAGTGTTCAACAATGTGTTCAACAATGTGTTGCCAGGTTTGTGGACTACCTGGAGCAGACGTTACCTGCAGACGGTGGCAGTGGGATGTCGCTGGTATTTGACCGTGTTGTACAGAAGTTTTTGAACATCGAGCGATACGCAAATGACATCCGTTATGTGAACTACTGCATCAAATGCGTAAGTCTCTCTGAAGAATCCAGGAGTGTGGCGAGAGTAGATTTGTTATTCTGACTAAAACCTCACCTAATTCTTACTCTGTTCCAGGCGAGTTATTATTCCGACCCCACTGCGCTCTACAGTCACATCTACGACAACGGCATTGGCACCAAGACTGCTGCCCTCTATGTGGCCTGGGCACAGCAGTTGGAAAAGGGAGGGATGTATGATCAGGCTGAGGCCTTGTACCGGAAAGCAGTAGAGAACCAGGCCCAGCCCGCCGACACGCTTCTCAGTGAACACGGGTAACAACCGAGAAATACATTCAGCATAGAGCTTAGGGGTTCTAGAGAATCGGTTTATTCAACATGACTCTAACATGATTGGGCCATACTGAAGAGCAGCCCTGATCCCTATTTGCCTGTGAATCACTAAGGCTAATTGCTAATTGCTAACATACACATATCCCAGCATTGTATCAATACTCACTATCTTCCACTTCTATACTGAGGATGTCCTACTGTGTTCAGCTAAACTGTGAGCTGTGGAAAAACAAATGTTAACTCTATGAATGGCAGTCCTTTCTGTCTCATCTTCCACGCCTCCTAAATAGTTGTTACATAGTTGTTTATTATACAACAATAACTCACAAAAAACTAAATCTGATCTGCAGGCAGTTTCTAACGAGAACCAGCAGTCAGACACCAGGATCAGGTAAGAATTTATCCACTTCCTTCTTCCATTTCAAAACATTTAACTTGTTTCTCAAAGGTGTTCTATATATATATATATATATATATATATATATATATATATATATATATATATATATATATATATATATATATATATATATATATATATATATATATATATATATATATATATATATATATATATATATATATATATATATATATATATATAAAATAATGTCTGCTGCTAACGGTTTGGTTGTTTTTGTAAAGAAGGGAGTCGCACCCCATTGCAAAACTCCCAGTTAACCAATCAGATGTCGTCTCACATAGAGCCTGTAGCTCAAAACAAGGTGGGTCTTTGAACTTCACTGAGAACCATTTTGTATAACAATGTCTGCTTTTCAGATCCACTAATAAACTTAATCTTGTGTTACAGGCGTCTGTGGATAGCTTGCCCAAAGCATCTACACATCAATACAACGTAATGTAAGTCACTCTTCATGGTTTTATGTGTGTTGTCTAAGGTTTGTTGTTTCAGAGGATCTGTAGCACCGTGCAAGGTTTGTTGATGGTTAAGACGAGGTACAGCAGGTTGACAGTTTGATGTCCCAGTTACATCATGCAGAGTTAAATTTGAGGAGGTTTATAACCTGATTAAAATGTTGACAAGACTAATGTGGTTAGACTTTGACTTTGTGGCCAATCATTGTGTTTGTGTTTCTGCTCCTAAATACTTAAGCTAGAGCGATGTCATGAGCAGCAGTGGGCATGAACGTTTCATGTCATGATTATCCTGGCAAAAATAATTGCAATGCATGATATTATCCCGATACTCATCAAAATATGATTATTTATATTTTATTGTGTGACAGATTATACTTATCTTTTTTTAGGGAACACCTGAATCAATAATGAAATTATCTTAAAATGATCATAATTTTTAACTTCTACCTGCATAAAGAAAGGATACATCTGTTTATAAATGTATTTTGTGTCCTGTATTTCCTAAATTGGGTTCTATTATTCACTTGTCTACCATGATAGCAGCTAGACAGCTCCTTCAACTCACTCTTGACGATATTTCTGATTATCCCGATAATGTAACTTCACCACGATTAACTGTGAGTGTTTTTCCTCGTGATCCGTAAAACTATTTTGATAAATCAGTCCGGCTCTAATATGCATCCACCCAAACTAGAAATGATGGTATCCAACGTCTTTTCCTCCACAGAGTCTCTCGCTCTGAGAATTCTGGGACGTTTCCCTCCGGTGGAGTCTCCAGCTTTCACACTGTGTCGGAGTACATGAAGGATGAACTGGTGTGCGAGGGATCTGAATTCTGCTTTGAGGAGGTCCGAGCAGAGAAATACCTCCGTCAGCTCCGAGGGAAGAATCAAATGGGGAGCAAAGAAATGAGTACGAAACCTAACCTGCTTTAATATTACTGATTAACAACACATTCTGAAGGAAAAAAAATAGAAAACACACTTTTTAGTGAGATTGCATTGTCAAGACTCCCATGATGTGATGACGATTGTTGTCTTTGTTATCACATGTGTTTTTGTTTCAACTAGAGAAGATCCTGAGCGAGGCAGAAGATGGCATCCAGAGCCTTAAAACTGGTTTGGACATATTAAACCAGGATCTGGAGGTCCGTAGAGATTTAACCAGCCAGCCTTCACCACAGCCGGTGAGACTGTTGATTCAAGCGTGGGGTTGCTGTTGTTAGCGCTGCACAATATAGTGTTCCAATAGTGACATCACAGGACGTGCAATGTCAGCAAGTTCACTTCTGAGGAATTGCACCAAACTCTGCTGCATTACATGATACAAATAACACAGGACTCACAAACCCACAAACACTGAAGATATACTTATAACAAACCAAAATAAGAAACTGCAACACGACAACATAAAATCAAATCGTAATAATAACAAAAAACACACACACACACACACATATATATATATATATATATTTATATATATATTTATATATTTATATATATATATATATATATATTTATATTTATATATTTATATATTTATATATATATTTATATATTTATATATATATTTATATATTTATATATTTATATATTTATATATTTATATATTTATATATATATATATATATATATATATATATATATATATATATATATATATATATATATATATATATATGTCTCCCTGCATAAAGGATACATTATTTAAAAATCTATATATGGCATTTTTATAACCAGTATTTTTAAAATCAGGCTGTATTTTTTACTTCTCTACCATGAAAGTGAACTAGACAGCTTTTTCTGTTCAATCCTACAACCTTGTTGAGATTACATAAATGCCTGCAAGATGTAAACATAGGAGTGTTTACCATCTATACATCCATCTCATATGACATGAATGCAGCATGAAACATCACATTTAAAAGGGAACACAATGAATCGTAGTGACTGCTAACACAGGATCACTTGCATGAAACATCAACATTTTCTTCTTTGCTGCAGCTGCCTGTCGTCGAAGCTGCCGTCAGTCTGAACCCTTATCCTACCCAGCAGCCCATTGGGCGTCCTCCACTCTCAAACCGTCTGAGCAGCAGACGCTCTCTTGGCTTGAGATTACACACCGAGCCGACCTTCATGCAAGAGGCCACAACCGTCCCCGAACCGCCTCAACAGCACCAGCACAGCACCAGAACCGCTGACATGACCGCTCTGAGCTCAGCGGTATCCCATCAGCCCCCTGTGCTGGCTGACAGGAGTATCCATTTACCACAATCTGCACCGGCTTCAGCGTCCACCGACCCAGCGTCTGTCGTCCAGATCTCGATGGTTCAGCAGCCTCTCGGCTTCGATCTTCACAGACCCGCTTACGTCTTCCAGGACGATGGAGAGAACTGTCGCCCTCAGGCGCACGACACCACACACCAGTGAGTTGCTTCTACTTCTGCTACTTTCTTTCCAATTCAACAAAATTCCTTGTTTTACAGTAGATCCCATTTTCACTGTCAAATTCTGCGACTCTGTCAGCATTTTCCACATCGCAGAAATCATTGGGCCCTACATTCAGTGTCTCCTACTCTTTCCAAAACATGATGCCCATGTTTATTGTGAATAAACCTCTGCTGAGAAAATCACTTCTCATGGTAGTCTCTTAGTATGCCTGACAATCATCAGGTTTTAGTCACGATTAAAGTAATCAAACTCGGTACTAGATGAAACTGCATAGTTGTTAAAACAGTAACTAAGAAACTGTATCTGATAGGAATATTATTAATAAGAATGTTGTCAGCAATTCCACAATGACCGATCTTCCAAAACACAACAGAAAACCCTTCTAAAATGATTTCTCTGTGGATTTCCTCCCCTCAGGGAAGTCGGCGAGCCACCGGAGCCTGAGGAGAAACTCAACAGTAAGTACGCCAGTGAGCCGTCCAATCGTAGCTTTTCCTGAATGTTTTCAAACCATCACTTTGTGTCTCTCAGTGTCACATGCAGGCACGGCGAACCTGTCTCACATAACTCCCAACACCTCACTGGGCTTTGTTCAGGCCACACCATCAAGGGTGCTGCCGTCACCCACCGTCAACACACGAGAGGCACTGGGTGAGCTTTTGCTGGACGGGTTTTCTGTCTTCTTCGATAGTTAAAGAGAGATTAAGTGTGAGGGATCATAGCACTTCTTATCATCTTTCATTGGGTGTTGGGATTAAATACTGGGCCTGGTATTGTTTGAAATCGTTCCATTCCTGCACATTAACTTTTATCCAGAGGTCACAAGGATACTTTTTCTTTACTCTGTGTGAATGAAAACCCCTTGCCTAATTAGTACACCTACTATGTTTCTATAAAGAACTACAGCACATTTCTCTACGATATGAAACATAGTTAATCATATAAATATGAAATGACAGTTGATAATGCAACTTTAAAAGAAATGAATTAAACACTCATTCTACCAACTTACCAAAACTGTTCTGAACAATTAACCCTTTATCAGCTGATTTTACAGATATTTATTATCAGTCACTTCTAAATCCATATGAACAACTCTTCATATTGACATTAGATCCACCCCACAGAACTTATTAAAAAAAGAAAATATGTCACTTTTTGAGCTGATGACTGTTTGCTGAAAGCATACAAATGGCTTTTTTTTGTAAATGAAGTCCGGTGCAGTGATCACTACATGAAATGCACCGGGGCTACATTACATCCCTTCCTGTAAACCTCAAGACGTCAGCATGTTGGCGTGTCGCTGTCATCGGTGCATGAATCTGAAGAAACACTGTCCATACTGGATCACGTGTGTAAACGTTTCTGATGTTGCTTCCAGGTGAATGTTTGTCTTTCTTTCTGTTACTAAGGCAACGCAGCAACGACCGTAAAGCACCAAAACTTGGCACAGCTTTCCTTCAAGTTTTTTGATAGCGTGTAGAAACGATACTCGGCCCTGTTCAAGACATCAGCTTGATTCCCGCTGCGCTGCACTTTCAATGTTTGGTGTTCCAGTGGATAACATTGATTGTGGTGTTGTGTCATAGATGTGATCATGGACATGTTCCAGGCCCCGACTCTCCTGGAGGACCCGTTCAACAACACATCAGCGCTGCACGCTGCTGAGAAGACGTTTGATCCCGGCTGTGCTAGAAACGGTAAACGTGACGTTTAATTCGGTCTAATCAGGTGTTTGAAAATTAACTTAATAACGTATCTGCCCCAAAAATTAAACGATACTGAAATGGACTCGCAGATCAATACAATGAATCAAGATGCTAATGGATTATGACGTGCAGTGGGATTTAAATTCTTTGAGGCCATGAGTTAAGGAAATCTTAAGAGCAAACGCGTTTAAACTGCTACAAATTTTGATGTGATGTCTGGGGATTGATATTGATAAGATTAACACAGGTTTTCAGCTGCAATGTGTCGGTTTTATTAAACCTCCACGCCGGCAACAGTCGTGGCTGGAGGATGTTTGTGGGTCGGCTATCCGTCCAGTCCAATCCTGTGAGCGTGGGAATTTCTTTAAATTTGGCACTGAGGTCAACCTGGACTCCAAGAAAACTGATCAGATTTTGGAGGTCAAAGGTTGCACAAAGTAATTTTGACAATTTCATAGTCATACAAATGTCTGATTGGATAAAATAATTCTAGTTCTGTGAGTCTGAACACAGTGTAGAAGGTTTGAACATGTTAAAATCATTTTTTTCTTAAAAGGCTACAACTTGCAAAGCAATGTACAACTGACTGATCAAATGAACAAAAAGGGAACCAAATAAAACTCTCTCTCTTGATGTCGCATGAGAGTTGAGTTTTACTACTTGGTGGATTCTGTAGTTTTCATGTTTTCTATTTAGGTTTTCTTGCATCTTTCTGCTACCCAACGAAATTCTTCTGTCTTTGATTTTAGAAGGAGGCGTCTTCTCTTTCACGAAGCCCTCGACCGCAGCACCGTTCACCGTCTTCCAGGATGACACGGACAAAGAGAATGGCAGGTAAATAATTTGGAATCCGTCACCTGAGAGCCAGAAACAGAAACGCATGAATATCCTAAATGTATGCCAGAGCTTCCATCCAAACCAGTATTATGTATCTACACATTTAATAATATTACTAGTATGTTTTTCTGTGATGAGTTATCAGAATGGACGTTTATATGAATAATGTTGCCTTTTTTTTTTTTTTTTTTTTATGCTGTTCAGTGCTGCTGCTCCGTCCGTGGTGGAGAAGTCTAAACCAATCAGAGCTCTGGCAGAAATCACAGTGTCTAACAAACCGAACGTGAGTATGAAGAAAGCTTTGAAGATGTTAAACTTCAGAATAAGTTTGAAATTACATAAAAATTCTAACTCTGTCTTTAAAGATCAGGCAACACTAATATTAGTATTATACTATTTGTGGAATTGGATTCCAGTGGTGACTGCTCCAACATTTCCAATACCTCTAGAGATATTCCAAAAGTCAACATGTCTTTAAAAAAGAAAGTATTCATGTTTTTATCTCACAAAATATTCAAAATAAGACTTCTACATTTTCACAAACGTCATAAACCGCAAAGGGAGGCACCGCCTGTATTAACAGGGAGGTCGAACAGCACATTTATATCACCACAACTATTTCAGTAAAAGTAAAAGAATAGAGATCCCATCACTTTATTTATTAGAGGTGGGAGAAGTAATGGATTCTGTGATGCATCGCAATGCTTTGTTGAACGATTCTGCATCGATGCAGGAAAGTCTGTAATCAATTTTCTGCATACAAATATGAATTTGGTTTGAAAGATTTGAAGGAAAAATTCTCATATTTAAATCCAAAATAGAGATGCATGGCGACCCATCGAGAATCATTTTACAATCGAATCGTGACTCTCTGACTCGTTATGGAATTGTGAGGTGATAGAGGAATCCCACCACTATCGTCTATGTTGACAAAATTGAAGAAAGTTGATTTTAATGATGAAAGAATTGATGTTTTTTGTTTTTAAGGGTAAGTAATACAAGAATGGAACTTTGATTGTGAATAAAAGGCATTCAAACCATATATATCAGCGAAGAGAGACAACGGGCGACCGCCTGTGGACTTCAGCTGTTCTGCTCGCTATGATTTCTGTTCCGGGCTAATTATTTGAAAATGTCCTCCATGACCAGGAGACTCCTCCGGACCTGGCGCCAGACGAGAGCACCATGTGGGGAGCTCGCTACAACTCCCTCAACTCGCTGGCTGCTTGTCCCAACAGCACCACAGACTTCGCCATGTCGGCCCAGTGCGTCTCCACGCCGTTCACGCACAAGACGGCGTTCAACTTTTACGAGGTGGATGAAGGTAACGAACCTGTTCACACCTGTTCTCTCCTAACATCAGTCAGCCTTCCTTATCCACGTGATTTGATTCAGTTTTGGGAACATGACGGATGTAATAATGATTATATCTTTCTGTTCTGCAGAGACCAATTGTGACGGTGGAGATGCTGATGGCGATTTCATCCGACGACAGCCCAAAAAACTCAGGTAAGCAATCTGTTGCTGCACCCCTCTCAGGTATTCAGAGTATCAGTCATTATATATCCATATTAATATTAGAAACATTTCCAATCCAATATTAATATTATCATTGATTTAAAACAAAATGTGCGTTGGTTCTGAACGCATTTTATTGTATTTTGTTGTTAAAAAGATGTTGACAAGCATTAAATATTACGATTTTTGCTAAGAGTTGTTTGTGAAGTTGCTCAGAAACATTTTGGGTATTTTTAAAAATAAATATAACAGCAGTTATGATTTATACCTGGATTCACAGACATGCTACCAGTGATTGCTCCAGACTGGCGATGGAAACACAGTGTTCACATCTTATGTGCTGGAATGATGTATTGATGAATTGATTTATGGCTTGACAGAAAATCTTAAATGTGGAGTGCACTGATGTTGTAAGTCATTAACGCGCTGTGGTCCGTCCCTCAGCCCCATCATGGAGCAGAGTCCGTCCAACGACACGGCCTACAGTCAGCTGGTTCCTTCCTCTGCAGCACTCGGCACCATCGTGGGTGAAGGACTTGCCCCAGCCCAGCACTGCCTGACCTCCTCCTCCATCACCGTGGTGCAGTCTTCCCCTCCCCCTGCAGTACTCTCCTTCAGAGACCAGACCCTGTGTCCCACCAACTCCTCCATCTCCAGGACCGCCATAGCACCCGGCTGGGAAGTGTACACGAGCCCTTCAGTCGGACCCCAAAGGGAACCTTTTAACATCATGGAGGATTTAGACAAACCCGCTAGTCCAGAGCGGCTCCAGAAACCAGTCTGTGATGTCCCCATGAGCCCAGAATGTGCTCTCACACAGGACTGGCTGGAGATCAGAAGCCCTGAGTTCCGAGTCGAGCCGGACCTGGACGCCTTCCTGAGTCCCCACCCACTAAATAAAGTCACTGTCCCTAACAGGACCCAACTCATCCCCATGAGTCCACAACAGCCGCAACTCTGTGCCGACGTGCCCATGAGCCCGGTGCAGCCACCACAGTTCAGCACTGAGGATGAACCCATGATGAGTCCTGAGAGAGGGCTGCGGTCGAGCGCCATCGACGTGTCCATGAACGCAACATTAGCAGGCAGCAAAGCCACGGTCCAGCTGTTCCCGGATCCCTGGGATGATCAGCTGATCTCTGATCTGCTGTCATCACTCACCCCGCCTTTCACCTCTCACCCCCGCTGCATCACCTGGCAGTGCAAAGTCCCCAACATCTCCCCAAAGACCACCATCAGTATGGGTAAGAGCACAGCTGCAACTGTTGTTGAACTTTGTTTGTATTGTCGAACATTTTGGAGAATACGCCCCTTCATGCTGAGAATTTGATCTGACTCTCATGTGTGCAAGAATCGTTTAGTGATTTCGGGCAGGCCGCTGGCCTAGCTTAGCATAAAGACTGGAAACGGAGGGAAACTGCTAGCCTGGCTCTGTCCATCCATCACAAATATACATACCAACTAGGCATGGGATGACATGATCATCACAGATCAGGACACTGTCTTTTTTTAATAAAAAAAAAAATCTAACTTTAAATATAACCTTTTAAATCAAGTAATAAATCATAAGCTCCCCAAAGGGGAGTGTTTCTCTTTCTTTTCTCGTGGCCATGCATCTCTACTGCAGCTTTACTGTTGAATGGTTGTTTGGTGTTCAACACACAGAGCCGGACGTAAACAGGAAAGAGGACGTAGAAACATCAATAGATATCCTAGATAACCTCATAAAACCTCAATCTTATCAACATATCACAACTGACTTAAAATGCTCCATTTAATAAAAAACTCTGACTCAAATTTTGACTTGAGAAGCTTAAAAGTACTTTTCATTGTATAAGATGATGAATGGCCTGATTATTTACTAATTTGGAATTTGATAAAGAAATCACATTAATCCCTGTGCTGCTTATCTGTTTTTTTTTGTTTTTTTTTTACTAAATTCAATCACACTTTAATTCAGGAAAAATCTTAATATAATCCTATAATGTCATAACCTTATTCTGAGAGTGTTTGTTGGTCAGTCAGCATAGAGATGATCTGAAAATGTCATGTCACGATTATCCTGGCCAAAATGATTGTGATCTGTCCCCGCATCAATATATGACATACCAATTTTTTTAAATGTAAATTTGTATGTTGTATTTTCACTTCTCCACCTTTTTAGTAACCTAGACAGCTTCTTCAAGTCACTCGTGACGATATTCAATATAATCCCAATGATGGAAATTCACCACGTTGGGAGTGTTTATCGTGATCTGCATTAAAATATTCTATAGTCCCATCCCCATAGGTCAGAGAGTTCAGATTTTCTTGTTTGTTTCCCAAACACTTTGACGTTTCATTGAACACAAAGGCGTGTGTTAATGTCTTATGTATTTCTGACAGGAAAAGCGTCCCTGCGAGTCGACTGCGTGCTCGGCGAAGGTGCTTTTGCAAAAGTCTACCAGGCTACTGACCCCATGACCACAGAGAGGACGGTGTTAAAGGTAACGTGGTGTTAAAGTGTAACTCTTTATATGAAGTAGAGTTGGGCCGATTTCCGGTTTCACTGGTCTGGTTCGGTGTACGGGGCTAAACCGGTTTTGATTTATGTGAACCGGTTGAACCGGCATTTGTCCATATGACACGTTCTGGAAAATTATGCTTTTGCAAGTTTGACACCTAGTGGTTAAAGTTGGTATAGCGGTCCGGTGTTTGGCTTAATATCACACCAGTGTGAAATGTTTAAATGGGCCTAATATGAAGTGGAATTGTCCACAGTGAAGGTCTGAGCCAACACTTCCTCTCTCTGTTCGCGTCGCTGCAGGTCCAGAAGCCGGCCAATCCCTGGGAGTTTTACATCAACACGCAGCTGGACGCTCGTCTCCGGCCCGACCTCCGTCACCTGTACAACCGAGTCCACTCGGCTCACCTCTTCCACAATGGGAGCGTGCTGCTCGCTGAGCTGCACAACCATGGCACCCTGTTGGTACGTTGGCGTCACTGTTTCCTCGCCCCAGAGACACCATCGCTGTCTTTTGCTCAGCCACGTTCTCTTGTCCTCCCTATCAGAATGCAGTGAACTTGTATAAAACCCTGAGCGACAAGGTGATGCCTCAGCCCCTCGTCATGTACTTCACCATCTGTATCCTGCACATGGTGGAGCAGCTGCACGCCGTTCACATCATCCACGCTGACGTCAAACCTGACAACTTCCTGCTGGGGGAGAGGTGACGATCGCTGTCTGTTTGACCTTTTCTACAATTTGAACCCGTTTCAGGTTTGATGTTTCGTAACCTTTGTTGTCTCGTCTCAGGTTCTTGCACAACAAGTGCTTTGAGCCGGAGAACCTGGACCACGGCATTGTCCTCATTGACCTCGGGCAGAGCATCGACATGGAGCTTTTCCCAGAAGGCACTGCTTTCACCGCCAAGTGTTTGACGTCAGGGTTCCAGTGTACCGAGATGCTCAGTGGGAAACCTTGGAACTATCAGGTGAGGACACACAGGACGAGTGCTGGTCCCGTCATTCTACCCGAATATCGAGTCTTTGAAAACAAGTGATCAGTAGAAACATTTCTTTGCACAGCTTGTCTTATAATGTATGTGTTTCAAAGTTCTTTGTCCGTGTGTGTTTCTAGACGGATTACTTTGGGATAGCTGGGACCGTCTACTGCATGCTGTTTGGGACGTACATGCAAGTCACGAATGTAGACGGCGTGTGGAGGACGAACGCTGCGTTTAGAAGGTAGTTCCTCCAATAAGAGGTTTGATTTCTCCGGTCCAGACCTAGTTTCTCTGTGGCAAAACAATGACACATTTATTGAAGTTGATATAATAATAATAAAAACTACTTCATGGAGATGTAATGTTATGCTTTGCTTTTTCTGGAAAATACCATTAATGTTGACTAGTATCAAACAGGGTAAATATACCAATGTATCTGGTTATTTAGAAGTGCTGTTGATGGAGTCAGGTCATGAGTTTAGTGCATTTTGCTTTATTTAAATTCTACATATTGTCTTACAGCTATGCATATTGATGACCCTCTAGTGAAATCAAACAATTTGAATTAGTGACTCCTCATCTGGAGTCTGCAGACTTGCAGCAACCTCCAGTTCTGGAAAGTGCAGCCAATACTGAACTACCTTAAACTTGCATTCTCTCTGCTGGCCATCAGGGGGAGACTCCTCTGGTTTCAGAAAGAAGGCTGATTACATGGAAGTTGATGAGAAAGTGACCCTACTTCTCTCTTAATGTATTACCTCAGTAAACATGAGTTTAAATGGTCTCAGTCTAGTTTCAAGTTTTCTTCAATCCAGCATGATGTTCATTTAGTACATTATGGTCCATTAAGGTCAAACAGACCAGACATCAGGGGATGCCTTAGGGGCGGGGCTACCTCGTCCAACTCTTTTATTGTCAACACAACGTAACAACGGCTTCCGCCTGCGTCTTCTCCACAGGAACCCCCACAGCGACTTGTGGCAGGACTTCTTCCACACTCTACTGAACGTGCCGGACTGCGGCTCGCTGCCGAGCCTCCAGAGTCTCCGCTGCAAAGTGGCGTCGGCCCTGCAGCAGAACTACAGCAGCAAACTGCCCACGCTGAAGAGCCGCCTGATGGTGCTGCTGCTGGAGAGCCACAAGGCAGCTCGGAGATGATCTCCTCCTTTCCTTCCTGTCTCTCTTTAATGTTCACGTGGTGAAATGTCCACGCTGATACACCTAAAACATGTAATTATTATTTAGTTCTTTTATTTTCATATACATACAATTGTTTGACCTCTGGGAGTGATGGCCAAGAATAATAAAGTTGGTTTGAGTCGGTGGTTGATGAGTTAGTGGAATTTATTGAAGCTTGTTATCTGATTTAATAGTTATTTTCCTGGGGAACCTTTTTTCCAGATGTGGTCTGTGAACATTGTTATATTATTGATGGTTTACTAGTTTTTAATAGACTTAAAGGCGCTATATGTAAGAATGTGGCCAAAAACAATACTACACTCAAATTCAAAACACTGCGGGGAGTCGTATCCGCCTCCCCCTCCACCCCCTCCCCTCCAGACTCGAGGTTGCCAGAGCTGTTGGCGTATCTAAACGTGCTGAAGGCAGCCGGACAGCAGAGTAACAACGTTACTCATTTCGATCATAGAAACAAATGTTAGCAGCACATCTAGTAACAGGACATTGCTAATGCTGCTAGCGTTAGCTGTGCTGTCCGGCCGGCTGCGGCTGGACAGCCGGATACCCGTAGCAGGACAGTGCTAATGCTGCTAGCGTTTGTTTCTATGATCGAAATGAATAACGTTGTTACTCGACAGTTCAGAGTATTCGAACTGTCCATCCCGGTCAAGCTATGATGCTAACTTAGTTAGCCAAGCTCACCTTACCTGTCTAGGAGAAGAGTAGCCAATTCTGCATCCAATTTCAAATTCCTCTCAGCTTTAACTGTCTCCACCGTTCAAATGCATCCCCTATATAGACCCTCGCTTTGCCTCGGTTTTTATCTTGGCGTTTTTGTGAATCATAACGAGCTCTTTTGGGTTTTGCCTCCGCAATTGTAGCTCAGTCGAAACTGGCTACCAGTGGTTGCTCGGCAGCTGAGACTCTACTGACTGCAATGATTTGTAGACCCCGGTGGGTGATTTGCGGTCTGCAAAAGATTTTTTTAAATGCAAATATTTTGGCTGTACTGTTGTTGTTGGTGAATCCAGTATGTTATATGATCATTATTCCTGAGTCTCTATGACATATTAGGATGATTTTACAGCCAGTTGCTTTAGATTTCTTACATATTGTACCTTTAAAATAGCTTCCACAAAATGCTTGTTTACTTTTCATTTTATTTTGTCATATTTTACATTTATTTCTTAACACAGATTTTATATTTACACGTTCTGTATTTAAAAAAAAAAGGCAAATTTAAGCTATAAACTATAAACTAAATTCAAGTATTGACTTGATGTGACCACCAGATGGCGCCAAATGCATCGATTTGTTTATCCTAAACTTGAGAGATATCTTCCATTAACACTAGATTGAAGGATCATGTTAAGTTCATGTTCTCATCAATGAACCACACAGGATGATAACAAACAACCTGACCTGAACGGTCGTCTGTGCCTCTTTAAGCTCCCTGCTTTTCCACATTTCCCGTCAGCCATGGATCCATACTTACAACCTGTTTATCGCGCTGAATACCTGCCATACCTATGTTTGTCTGAGTAAGTTAACTGTGACCACTGTCGGGGTGTGAGTGGGATTTTCTGGTCTTAAACCTGAGCCTGAATCAGGGTGTGTTCTTGTCAGTCCTGTTCAGACCTGCAGCTCAGCTCACTGCATTTTTCTCCCTGGATGCTTTCAAGTCCTCCTCAGGGTTTACACATCCAGCTCGTTGTAGTCAGCTTCTCTCACTCCCTACCGTGTTGTATTTATGACAACAGGTCGTTTTACTTCCAAATAAAACTGTTGTGCTAAAGTTTTACTTCCAGACTTCCTTTAACTTTGAAAGCTTTTATTTCCTCCTGACTCTGTTTAACACAGATTATTTCCGTGGAGAATGTATTGATCAGGTATAATGTGATGAAAGGAGCAGCCCCGAAGCGACGTGTTCAGTGGAGTTGAACTGCGTCTTAACTGCTCCTCGAAGCGGCGGTATTTGTTTTCCCGACAGGTCTGGGAGAACGTGAAGGCAGCGGCAGCTCTGTGGACACCCCTTTAGCAGAAACATCTGGCTGGAAGGAACACTGCTGCCTTCACGTTCTGTCTGACATCTCTCAACTATAAAGATGTTTTCAAAACATGTCATGTTATCAAAAAAATTTTAAAAGATTCTACATAAATTATTCAATTTTAGCATTAAATATTTCCTCTATCAACATATAAAAAGCTTTATTGTGTGTGTCTTGTCAAAAAAGGAAATGTTCTTCTTCTTAGGACATAAAATGTAACTTAGTAAAACCAGAAACATTTCACGTTACAACACAAGTAATGTTGTAGCAACAAGAGAAATGTGTCGTTATAAAAAGCACATTTTTTCCCCTTATAGAGTGGTGAAGTCCCGCCCCTCCATTTCCGGGACATGGGTCCTCAAAAGCAAAAAAATATCAATGCGATTCAATGGGTAGATACAAATTACTTTCTGGTCCCGTTTGAATTGTGCCATGGATTTCACATATGTTCTTTGTGATATTTAAAGAAAATTTTTCACGCAAAGAAGACGACAATTAAGCGCGAAGAGTTTTGATAAAGTTAGGTTTTGTGTGAGCCGCTTTGTGAACTACAGCTCCTCGCTGTTCTCGTCGCGAATGATATACGTCACCACCCGCCGAGTCCGAAGTCCGCCGAGATGGCTGTTTCTCTGCTCCACTTCACCGCTTTTTTCCAAGGGCAGAATAAAAGTATCGAAAGGGGGGAGAACCACTATAAGTCGGGTCATGTGGAGAGCCGAGGGAGGGAAAAGGGCGATGACGTGACGTCACATACGCGACACAACATGTAGTCTTTATCATTGTGTTTTCTCAATGAATTTTAACTGAAGAATTGCACAATAAACGGTCAAACTCTTGACATGGAAAATTATAATTTAAGCCTATAAACAACATTTGTGTAATCCAAGGCATAACGACCGGGGGATCAGATAATAATTATTTTCCGTCCATTGAACACCATTCATTTTTTTCGCTCCGAAAGGACCCATGGCGCCGTTACTTCCTGCTTCCGCTTCGGCACTCTATAACATGAAACCCAGGAAAGTGAGCACGTCTTCATGGCAACATGCTGTCAGAGTGAAATCAGAGGGTGTATCTTTATCAGGTTTGAACGTGGCACCAGAACGACCCTTTATTGGGAATAATCGGGGTCCTCAATGACGATCATATAATCTAAACAATATCAGCAAAAAGCTAAAATAACATTATTAAATGAAATGTGGCAAAATCGAAATATTTTTCAAAATAAAAAGTTAAAATATCCCAATTGACCCAAATCATTCAAAGTAGAAAAAAATGAATAACCAATATAATGCAGCAAGAATGTTCCCCGTGTTACTTTTTGTCACATTTCAGAAGCACAATCTCCGAGCAGCACTTGAAGGCAGCACCTGCAGGCAGCGCTGCGGAGACGGAGATCCCCGCGCGTTGATCGACATGGACGAGAGCGTCATGGAGGAGCGAGGAGGACTGTCGGACGAGGCCGTGTCCGCTGCCTGCACGGAGGGAGCTCCCATCACCAAGGTCTGTACGTTTCCTTCACCGGGCTGCGTGGACTGATACTTTGATTTCGCTGCCGCGGCGGGACACGCAGTCTGCGGGCTCAGGTCGTAATGCGGTCCGACCTGTTGCTGCCGGTGATCTACCTGTCTGTCTGTCTGCCTGTCTGTCTGTAGGCCAGACTGACAACTCACACTTTCACAGAAAACTGATTTTAGAGAGGTTTTAAGCGTTAAATAAAATAGAAAGCGTGTCTTTAAAAAGCTTCTCCATCCAAATGACTTCAAACGTTCATAATTCCTGCTGTTAGTTTAGTTTCAGCAGATAGTTTCAGCTTCAGTTGCAAAGTTTTTCCAGCCTCCATCTCAGAACAGAACAGTGGTGGTGAAATTTAAAACTGCTTGTCTTTGCAGGTAAATCTGGGAAATCCTCAGGGGACAATGACACGTTTGTATTCTACTAAAGTGTCCCAGTGAGGTTTGTTGAGGATCCAGATGATCACCAGAGGAGAGAACACGAACGTTTTACTGTTTTCAACTCTGCTTCGTATTCACATTATAGTCTGACATGATGATTTTCATTACACGGTTATTGTGGTCATAATGATGCATATTGAGGATATTATCATCACATCTTTAAATATTTAGAATATGAGGAATAATGACTCTTATCAGACAGTTTTGTTAATTTTGCGTGTTTTTACATAAATCAAGGCAGAGTGTAGGCCAGTGGAGAGACTCTGTAACCAACCACAACTATGTAACCAAGGCCAGACTCTGATTATTATTGGTATTATTATCATCATCATTTCACATAATTTTCTTACTGATTTTGAAGAAAGTTATTGTGTTGTGAATAATAAATTCTGTATCAAAGGCTTTGACATTCAAATAACTGCTTTCTTTGACAAACCCCACAGCTGGCCCAGGACCTTATATGGAAATGGATATTAAAATGGTGTTATTTCATTTATAGCTGCTGTTTTGTTTTTTTTAATTTGTTTTATTGTAATATTAGTAACTGAAATGAAACGAAAGGTAACACTCTACAGAGTTTGTCTGCATCCTCAGCTCATTTTTATTTACCTTTCTGGTCCAGAACTTACCTGTTTGGTTCCGTCTCATCGAACTGATCGAGCAGCTGTTAAAGAGTTCATTACCTGCTCAGCAGCTAATAGAGACTCGCTGGTCAACCTAGTGGAGCGTTTAACGGCTACAGAAAGGAGACACATATTTCCCTCAGGGTGTGGTGGAGACCAAAAACAGAGCTCAAAGCCTTTAAAACGCTCCTGAGAGCTGCAGAGTCGGAGGGTTTGTTGCTAATATAATGCAATGTTTGTCCAAACATGTCGATCACAGCAGATTTACATATTCCTCGATGACTTTGGTCTCCGCAGGACTTCATGATGCAGCAGACGATGCTGAGGGTCAAAGATCCGGCGAAGTCTCTGGACTTCTACACTCGAATCCTGGGCATGACGTGAGTCCTCGGTCTGATCTTGAATCCGTCCAGACTTCTTTGTTCTGTATTAACCTCTGACCTCCTCTCCTCTGTGGTTTCCCAGCCTGCTCCAGAAGATCAACTTCCCCTCGATGCGGTTCACCCTCTACTTCCTGGGCTACGAGGACAAGTCGGACATCCCGGCCGACATCAAAGAGCGGACGGCGTGGACTTTCTCCCGCCGAGCCACCATAGAGCTCACACAGTACGTACAGCGACCACGACGACGGCAGTGCAGTCATGTTTGAGACCACGGCGCTCTGTTTCAACAGAAGAGCTGATACCAGAAGAGGGAAGGATGACATGGCAGAACGTAAACGAACGTGGCGTCATGATCGATGACTCAGCAGTTCATTTGATCAATTCAACTAGTTTAGTCTATGACAAGTCCAAAAGTCTTTAAATGAAAAATAATTTTAAATAATCAGAAATTATTATTAGTAGAAGTAGAATTTAGCTATTGGATTATCATAATGATAGATATTAGGGGTGGTGGAAAAAATCGATAATCGATTAATCGCGATTATGAAATGACCGATTATGAATCGATTAATAATTTTCCAAAAGTCGATTATTTATATCCGGCGAGTCCCCCTGTTACTGGCTGTCATACGAGATTTAACCACAAGGTGGAGCTGTTAACTGTTTGTCACAACAAGACGCCGTGTAACTGAGCCAGCGAGTTGAGCAAGTGTGTCGGCGCTAACGCTAACCAGGTGCTAACCGAGGTGAGCTAGGTGCGGGCGCTACGGCTGAGAAATGGAGGGAGAGAAGACAACAACCGGCGACCAACTAATCCACCCAGCGCCATCTGGGTTCAAAGCAAGCGTGTGGGTACATTTTGGCTTTCATGGGAAGTCTTCAAAGGATATTGACAGAGTGTATTTTGTCTGCAAGCTTTGCCACACTAACGTACGCTAAAGTACTGCGGCAATACTAGCAACATGAGGGCTCATGTGTCGCGCTTTCATCCAGAGGAGGCAGCCAGGGCCGAGGATGTGCGCCCGAAGCCCGTCATCCCACCAAACCAGCGCACTCTCCACGAGGTGGTTAAGCTTGCACCCGGCTCGGAGTGTATACTTCATTGCGAAGGATATGAGACCATACAGCGTGGTGGAAGATACGGGCTTCCGCTATTTGGTCACTGAAGGTACACAGTGTGTTGTGTTCTGTTTTTATAACTGTGTACATTATAGCTATAAGGCTACAGTAAAAAGGGTGTTGTGTCTGTCTTTAAAAAAAAAAATAGACTTCAGCCGGTAACTAATTTAAAGCTCATTTGTGACGCGTCCAAAAATACAAAGGGTCCATGATCAGTTAAATCCAAGAATAAAAAAATGAGCCAACAAGCAATCAAAGCAAAAAAAGAGAAAAATAATCTGTGGTTTTCAGTAAATAATAATAATAATTCAGCAACTGACTGATGTTGACTAAATTGAAGATCAATAATCATTAATAATCGAATCGATACTCGTTAATAATCGAAAATCGGTCTGTAATCGAATCGAGACTTCAATAATCGAAATCGAATCGGGAAATTGGGCCAATTAACCACCCCTAATAGATATCATTCATTTTATTATTAATAATATTAATAAATAATCATTTTAAAACAAGTCTACAAAGCAAAGCAACATCACATAAATGGCAGGTTTTAAATATGGGATTTCAGAAGTGATTTGAAGAGCTCACTCTGTAGATGTGTTGGTGTCCACATACGTCTGGTCATATGTTAAAAATGAAATGTTTCCAGCTCATCACAGTTTTAAATATAAACCTGTTTCCTGCTATTTAGACACAAATAGTGTCTTTCAGTGTTCTTTCTTTGTCCATCATTAAAGTCCCTGTGAGGATCTTGTGACAGCTTATGAAAGGGTCTACGTTTAACACTGATGCGTCTTTACGAGCTGCAGAAGTAAAAGAGAAGATTGTTATTATTTCTATGGAGTTATGCTTCCTGTCACCGGGTTGGATTCCCCGCAAAATCAGCTGAAGTCACGCAGGTTCATCACTAACTCCTTCAGCTCAGGGCCTCCAGCAGCAACCAGACCACCACAGACAGACCCACATCTGGCTGACCAGACAGTGGCTCCTCCTCCAGCCAGCAGCAGAGCTTCACCCGGATCAGGCTGGGAGCCGACTCCCTGCTGCTGGAGGACCAGGACGTATTACTGGTCCCGCTGGAGGGAAGGGAGGCATGGGAGATCCAGGACTAGGACTGAGTGGGGCAGAGTGCCAGACTCTGCTGCAGTAAAATAAGAGCTTTTCTAAAGGGGTGCTTGTGCTTGGAAACATTTGCCTTGTAGCAGCTTTAATAGAAATCCTGATCTCTGTGACTCGGCTGATAAAGTATGTTTCAGTGTCTCAATGAATGTTATTTCTCTGTCTGTCAGTAACTGGGGTTCAGAGTCGGATGAGAATCTGTCGTACCACAATGGGAACAACGAACCGAGAGGGTTTGGTGAGAAGTTTAACGTAGATGTGTGACAGTATACTTTTATTATTTAATTAAAATACTACATGTTGTGTTCTTAACGGGTGTTTGTGTGTGTGTTGGGTGTGACCTCCTGCCTTCCTGCAGGTCACATTGGTGTCGCCGTTCCCGATGTTTACGCTGCCTGCAAAGTGTTTGAAGAGCAAGGAGTGACGTTCCTCAAGAGGCCCGAATCAGGTGAGTCAGGGACCAGGGGCCTGTACTACGAAGCGAGTTCAACATACCCAGGGTATCTTTCAGAGATCCAGCTTAAGTAACCCTAACAAAGGCAATCGGAGATAAGCGGTCACACGAAGCTGGTTATCAACTCGTTAAGTCAACCCAGGGTTTACCTGTCCAGCTATGAGCGCGTGCACATGAAAGAGGCGGTGTTTGCAGCATTTGACCAATCACAAACATGGATCAGTCTACGGCAGTGGAGCGGAGTATTTCACGTACGAGGAGCGAACCATAATCTTACAGAAATACGAAGAAGTTTAACATATAATACAGGTAAAAGGCAACAGTGTCATCTGCAACATGCAGGAAGGACAGCTTGCAAAAACTCGCCCACTGTGTGAATGCAGAAGTCGCATTAATAGTAGTATAATATGTCTGGCCCATCATAAGGGCACTAGTAGATCTGACTGATTAAAGCCAACCTTAACTTGGCTGATAGCTTAGTGGTATAGTTGCTGATCCGTATTACGGGGCTCCTTGCAGCGGTCCCGGTACGAATCCTTTAAATCTCTTTTAAATCATGTCGTCGCTCTCTCTCGTCCCTTTAACTCTTACGATGTCCTTCCGCAATAAAAGGCCGAAACACATAACTTTAAAATAATCAATGTCTTGCTTGAATGTATTCTTATAACGTGGTTTATGACAATATCAGCCTCATTCTTTCAGCTGCAATCCCGGCGGTGTAAAACGGAGTTGGGAGCAAATCAAATAAATATTAAACATAATTCAAAGTGGTAAGTAGGCTGTACACTGACACAGATAAGTATTTCCCTCCGATGAGAATCTGTATCTCTCATATAAAACATCATCAGACACAGACAAAAGGGTTTGGCCGGTCTCTGTACACTCTAGTTCTCCTACCAGACCCTCTCACGATCCACCGAGCTTCTTTTTTTTATATCCGCGCACCAAGACAGCTGATTGGTCAGTCGGCGGTGTGTTTTCTCCACGTTGATCTCTTATCAGGAACATAACCTGCTCCGGAGCAGGTTAGCTCCACAGCGTAAGTTACCATGGCGATCTACCCCGGTAAGAAGTGAACCAGCGTCGTAGGACGGAAAACCCAGGGTTTACGCTTAAGTTACCTCGCTAAGCACACATCCTGCTTCGTAGTACAGGCCCCAGATCCAGCCTGGGTCAGACGGACCAGAGACTCCAGATATTTCTATGTCAACAAATCCCTTTAAACCACCACACAAATACTTGTGGTCACTGTAGTTTTTTAACCACAAGAACAGGAGGAAATACTGACGTCGTTGGGGACTATTTTCAGCGGTGGATGAATCCACATTTGGTAGTCAGTCTTGGTGGCAGCAGGAAGGAAAATATACATAATTACCAGCTGTGTTATTATTATAATTATGATCGTTTATTTTAAATATGAGTCTGGGAGATGGATTCAGACAGTTCACAACGTGAAAAAGATTGTAGATGAAATAACGTGGGAAAATATTTCCCATCGTTGAGTTTATTTGAGGGGGAGGGAGCTTTATGTGTTATGTGTTTATGTTTATGTGTTAGGCTGAATATCATTACACACCTAGTGATTTTATTCTGTAAATGAAACACAATCAAACTGAAAGCAACAGAGTTAAAACGGACTGGAAGGACAGCTGCTAATAAATCACTGACTGTGTGAACGTGTAAATGAATAGACTTAACATAATTTCACTGAGCATCGCGGATAGATGACTATAAATACATACGTGGAGTAAATCTAATCAGTGTGGTGCTGAGATGTTTTCTAAAAGATTTAAAGATCATTTATTGCCCTTTGGGGAAATATTGCAGAAGGAAAATTTTAGAAGTGTCACGAAGATTTCTTTCGTGTCTTCTAATCACCATAGCAACATCAAAGTAGCAGTCAGTCTGCAGGATTGTAAGACACGACTCAGACTCTAGATGGTCAGAGATATTATAAGTCTATTAATTTACACATTCAAGCAGTCAGTGATTTATAACCAGCTAACCTCCTGCATGAATCAGTTGAAACTGTTTATTTTAGATTATGACTTTCCCTTCTTATTGTTAGTGTAATATTATATCAGTCGGCGGTGTGCTACATCAGCCACATGTTGTTGGTTATGCATGTTTCCACCAGGAGGTGGAGCTCTTTACTGCTGTTTGTCTTGATGGCTCCCAAAAAGATGCACCTCTCCAGGGTTGAGGTGTGTGTGTGTGTGTGTGTGTGTGTCTGTGTGTGTGTGTGTGTTCACTCGTCTATTAACTCCCATCTTCTTGCTCCTCCTCACAGGTAAAATGAAGGATCTGGCCTTCATTCAGGACCCGGACGGCTACTGGATTGAGATTCTGAGTCCTAACAACATGGTCTCATTAATGTCACCTTAAAGCAGAGACACAGTGTGGGGAAATATTCAGGGCCTCGTGGGACTTTGATTTCGTACATGACAAACCCTTCATACTAACATGAACTCTGTTCTACATTGCCATCCGGCTACTGTTACGTGTACTTTTCTCTCTAAAGTTGCTCCAAAAAACTGAAAAATAAATAAAAAACAACAAACAGAAAGTTGTTCTTCGAGTCTGTTGTCTGATGCAGAACAAACATTTGTTTTTCATAGTAGAACATTGAACAAACTCTGAGTGCTGGCGGGAACTTCATCTGCTAATTGTAATGATAAATGATCGGTGGTGAACGAAGTACTGCAGTGAAAGTAGAAGGTATTGCGTCCAAAAAATACTACCGCTATGAGTAAAAGTTGCATCACAGAACTTTATAACTCTTACACAAGAGTACTGTCAGTAAAATGTAATTCAAAGTACATTTACTTAAAGTGATGGTTCTGAGTAAAATGCACCCTAGGTAATTTCCACCAAGACATCCAGCCAAATACCCCCTCGGAAGCATTTTTAGCGATGGTCAGCATTGGTCAAGATAAGGCTATCAGCCGAATGGCTTAGTACTAACGCGAACGGTACATCTTGTATATCTCGTAAATTTCCCCACTAATAATGCATGGAATGTTACCAAACTTCTGCAGTAGTACACATAGAGTCTGTACTCACAAAACGAGGCATTTGAAAGTTTTGTAAGTACATCAGGAGTTTATTTAAAAGAACACTTGCCTGATAGCCTCTATCCTCGGCTGCTAACGCTAGCGCTGCGCCGACGCCACTTTGTCACGCCGGTGTGGTAATGTCTTGTCTTGGGTTGTTTGTCTTGTTATTTCCTCTTTTATTTTGAAAATAACTCCCTTCTCGTTTCAGTTCACTTGCCCTTCCTCATGTGTTCCCTGGTCTGATGTCATTCCTGATCCCTGATTGTTGTCACCTGTTGCTCGTTATCCCTCTGTGTATTTAAGTCTGCGTCTCCCCTTGTCTTGTGCCAGTTCGTCCTGTCTCTCGTCATGATCCACGTCACGGTCCACGTCAAGTCTCGTTTTTTTTTTCAAGCCTCGTTTTTTCCTCCATGTGGAGTGGGTTTTGTTTATAGTGTTAGTTTAGGTTTTGAATAGTCTTGTTTTCCTGGATCTTTTGGTTTTGGTACGTTTGCCACCTCTTGATAATTCGTAATAAAGACTTTCTGCACACTGCCCCTGCATCTGAGTCCTCCCTCCATGCCCATGCCCTGACAGAACGAACTGGCCAGTAAGGACCCAGCAGAGCAGCAGCAGCAGCCAAAAGAAGAAAAAAAACATGGACCCAGCCATCTTCCTGATGGAGCTCAATGAGGTCGTGGACAACCTCCAGTACCTCCAAGCCTGCCACGACTTGGCAGACAGCAAGGAGGAGAGGAGGATTGTCCGGAAGGAGGCTAGGGAGCTGGTTTCCTCCAGGCGATGGCTCAGGGACTCTCTGCCTGACTGGGTGATACACCTAGTTTCCGCCCCTGAACCCCGGCCATCCTCGGCTCCAGCCATGTTACTAGCCCAGGCCTCAGCCAGAGCCAAGCTACCAGCCCAGGCCTCAGCCACAGCCAAGCCACCAGCCCAGGCCTTAGCCACAGCCAAGCTACCAGCCCAGGCCTTAGCCACAGCCAAGCTACCAGCCCAGGCCTTAGCCACAGCCAAGCTTCCAGCCCAGGCCTTAGCCACAGCCAAGCTACCAGCCCACGCCACCGTTCCAGCCAAGCTACCAGCCCAGGCCTTAGCCACAGCCAAGCTACGAGCCCACGCCAACGTTCCAGCCAAGCTACCAGCCCACGCCACCGTTCCAGCCAAGCTACCAGCCCACGCCACCGTTCCAGCCAAGCTACCAGCCCACGCCACCTTTCCAGCCAAGCTACCAGCCCACGCCACCGTTCCAGCCAAGCTACCAGCCCAGGCCTTAGCCACAGCCAAGCTACCAGCCCAGGCCTTAGCCACAGCCAAGCTACCAGCCCAGGCCTTAGCCACAGCCAAGCTTCCAGTCCACGCCACCGTTCCAGGCAAGCAACCAGCCCACGCCACAGTTACAGGCGCGCCACTAGTCCATGTCTCTGCCAGTGGTCATCAGTCGGCAGTCCGGTCGACACCTGCCAGTGGCCTTCAGTCGGCGGTCCGGTCGACACCTGCCATTGGTCTTCAGTCGGCGGCCCGGTCGACACTCTCCAGTGGTCTTCAGTCGGCGGCCCGGTCGACACTCTCCTCTGGTCTTCAGTCGACGGCCCGGTCGACACCTGCCAGTGGTCTTCAGTCGGCGGCCCGGTCGACACCTGCCATTGGTCTTCAGTCGGCGGTCCGGTCGACACCTGCCATTGGTCTTCAGTCGGCGGTCCGGTCGACACCTGCCAGTGGTCTTCAGTCGGCGGTCCGGTCGACACCTGCCAGTGGTCTTCAGTCGGCGGTCCGGTCGACACCTGCCAGTGGTCTACAGTCGGCGGTCCGGTCGACACCTGCCATTGGTCTTCAGTCGGCGGTCCGGTCGACACCTGCCAGTGGCCTCCAGTCGGCGGTCCGGTCGACACTTGCCAGTGGTCTACAGTCGGCGGTCCGGTCGACACCTGCCATTGCTCTCCAGTCGGCGGTCCGGTCGACACTTGCCATTGGTCTTCAGTCGGCGGTCCGGTCGACACCTGCCATTGGTCTTCAGTCGGCGGTCCGGTCGACACCTGCCATTGGTCTTCAGTCGGCGGTCCGGTCGACACCTGCCATTGGTCTTCAGTCGGCGGTCCGGTCGACACCTGCCAGTGGTCTCCAGTCGGCGATCCGGTCGACACCTGCCATTGGCCTCCAGTCGGCGGTCCGGTCGACACCTGCCAGTGGCCTCCAGTCGGCGGTCCGGTCGACACCTGCCAGTGGCCTCCAGTCGGCGGTCCGGTCGACACTTGCCAGTGGTCTACAGTCGGCGGTCCGGTCGACACCTGCCAGTGGTCTTCAGTCGGCGGTCCGGTCGACACCTGCCATTGGTCTTCAGTCGGCGGTCCGGTCGACACCTGCCAGTGGTCTCCAGTCGGCGATCCGGTCGACACCTGCCATTGGCCTCCAGTCGGCGGTCCGGTCGACACCTGCCATTGGCCTCCAGTCGGCGGTCCGGTCGACACCTGCCAGTGGCCTCCAGTCGGCGGTCCGGTCGACACCTGCCAGTGGCCTCCAGTCGGCGGCCCGGTCGACACCTGCCATTGGCCCCCAGTCGGCGGCCCGGTCGACACCTGCCATTGGCCCCAAGTCGGCGGCCCGGTCGACACCTGCCATTGGCCCCAAGTCGGCGGCCCGGTCGACACCTGCCATTGGCCTCCAGTCGGCGGCCTGGTCGACACCCTCCAGGGGTTTCAAGTCGGCGGCCCGGTCGACGCTCTCCAGGGGTTTCAAGTTGGCGGCCCTGTCGACACTCTCCAGGGGTTTCAAGTCGGCGGTCCGGTCGACACCAGTCCGGGTGGAGGATCATCCGTCACCAGCCCAGACAGGGCACCGTCCCACACCTGCTCCTCGCAGCCTATTGGGGGTTCGCCTGTCACCCGTTCCTGTCCAGACGGGGGGCCGTCCGACGCCTGCTCCACGCAGCCTCGGGGAGGTCCGCTCGTCACCCGTTCCTGTCCAGACGGGGGGCCGTCCGACGCCTGCTCCGCGCAGCCTTCGGGAGGTCCGCTCGTCACCCGTTCCTGTCCAGACGGGGGTCCGTCCGACGCCTGCTCCGCGCAGCCTTCGGGAGGTCCGCTCGTCACCCGTTCCTGTCCAGACGGGGGGCGGTCCGACGCCTGCTCCGCGCAGCCTCCGGGAGGTCCGCTCGCCACCCGTTCCTGTCCAGACGGGGGGGCCGTCCGACGCCTGCTCCGCGCAGCCTTCGGGAGGTCCGCTCGTCACCCGTTCCTGTCCAGACGGGGGGCCGTCCGACGCCTGCCCTGCGTAGCCTTCGGGAGGTCCGCTCGTCACCCGTTCCTGTCCAGACCGGGGGCCGTCCTACGCCTGCTCTACGTCACCTCCCTGAGCGGCCCCGCCCGCTAGCCCGTCCTCATGCCCGGCCTCCTGAGCGGCCCCGCCCGCTAGGCCGTCCTCATGCCCGGCCTCCTGAGCGGCCCCGCCCGCTAGGTCGCCCTCACGCCCGGCCTCCTGAGCGGTCCCGCCCGCTAGGTCGCCCTCATGCCCGGCCTCCTGAGCCCTGCCCCCAGGCCCCCTCCACCTGCCCTACGTTTCATGGACCCTAGGGACATCTGGGATCTGTTCCTTAAGGGAGGGGTACTGTCACGCCGGTGTGGTAATGTCTTGTCTTGGGTTTTTGTCTTGTTGTTTCCTGTTTTATTTTGAAAATAACTCCCTTCTCGTTTCAGTTCACTTGCCCTTCCTCATGTGTTCCCTGGTCTGATGTCATTCCTGATCCCTGATTGTTGTCACCTGTTGCTCGTTATCCCTCTGTGTATTTAAGTCTGCGTCTCCCCTTGTCTTGTGCCAGTTCGTCCTGTCTCTCGTCATGATCCACGTCACGTTCCACGTCAAGTTTCACGTCAAGTTCCACGTTACGTCATGTTAAGTTAAGTTGGTATTTTTGTAGTTTTGTTTGTAGCCTCGTTTTTTCCTCCATGTGGAGTGGGTTTTGTTTAGTGTTAGTTTAGGTTTTGAATGGTCTTGTTTTCCTGGAATGTGAGGCGGAGAACATAGAAAAATGTTTTGAAATGTACTACAGTGATTTATACGCACAGCCCCAAGCGGCAGAATTGACAGACGTAGCGGCCTTCCTATCATCTTTAGACTTACCATCAGTGGGCACAGAACAGAATAAATTACTAACCGCGGCAATAACGGGAAAAGAAATTTCCAAGGCCATATCAGATTTGAAAGCGAACAAAATGCCAGGTGCTGACGGATACCCTGCAGAATGGTATAAGACTTTTAGGGAAATTCTAATACCACTGCTAAAGAACTGCTTCAACCAGGTCCTGCAAGGAGGGGAGACCCCAATATCTTGGAGACAGGCGGTGATCTCTGTAATTCCCAAACCCGGTAAAGACAGGACTGAATGTGGCTCTTATAGGCCCATCTCGGTACTGAATATAGACTATAGACTGTTTGCATCTATAATGAGTAAACGCTTAGAAAACATAGTCCCGGAACTAATTGATCCAGACCAAACAGGATTTGTGAAACGTAGACAAACACAAGACAATGTGAGACGAGCATTACACCTTGTTCACAATATGGGGAAAAATGATAAGGAATCAGTAGTAATAAGCCTAGACGCCGAGAAGGCATTTGACTCAGTCCGTTGGGATTATTTATATCTGGTCCTCACACGGTTTGGTTTTAACTCACAGGTTATAGGATGTCTGAAGTCTCTATATTGCTCACCTACAGCCCGAATTAAAATAAATGGGAATCTTTCCAAGCCAGTCTCCCTTGAAAGAGGATGTAGACAGGGGTGCCCCCTTAGCCCTACTCTCTTTGCCTTGTTCATTGAGCCTCTACTCCAGGCGGTCAGAGAGGAGGATGATGTAATGGGAGTTTCTATTGGAGAGACTCAACATAAAATTTGTGCCTATGCAGATGATATCCTCCTGACGCTCACCTGCCCTGAGACGAGTCTACCTAAAATGCTAGCTATCCTAGAAGAAATTGGCTCATACTCTGGCTACAGACTAAACCTAAATAAAACACAGATCCTTACCTTTAACTACAATCCAACAGAAACCGTTTCCAGAAAATGTCACTTTAAATGGAAGAACAACATGATTAAATATTTAGGTGTTCAGATTCCTAAAGACTTATCCACCATCTATAACAATAATTATGACCCCATTACAGCGGACATCAAAATGGACCTGAATAGGTGGTCACTCCTACCAATGAGCCTATATAACAGAATAGAAGCAGTAAAGATGAATATATTGCCCAGGCTGCTCTTTCTTTTTCAATCATTGCCAGTCGACATACCTCCTAAGCAGTTTAATGATTGGAATAGGATGATCTCATCCTTTATTTGGGACAGGAATAAGCCAAGAATAAAATTTCAGACCTTACAAATCCCAAAGGACAGAGGTGGGATGGGTCTGCCCCATCTAGAAGATTATTATAGAGCAGCACAAATTCGTTACTTGATATGTTGGTGTGACCCTTCATATGAGGCCAAATGGAAAACTATAGAACAAGACCTAATAGACGTACCTCTCGCCTCAATGTTAGGAGACATACATCTTTTAAATAAGTATTCGAATGAACTACTTCCTTGGATAATAGTTCCTCTTAACATCTGGAAAAAAATGCTCAAGGATAGAGAATTTGAACAGAATGCACGAATTCTACGATGGATAATACATGACTCAGAATTCATACCTGCTAAATTAGATGGTAGATTTAGGTACTGGAGTAACTCAGGAATCACTTCATTTTCAACAATAATTAATAACAAGGGACTGATGACCTTCCAACAATTACAAAACACCTTTAACTTGGAAAACCATGATTTTTTCAGATACCTTCAACTGAGACATTACTATGATAAAAGGATCAAATGGACAACGGAGAGGGGATTAAACGTGATTAGAATACTTATGGACGCATTGAAGGGCAATGCTAACAGAAAACTGGTTTCTAGACTTTACACGTCCATGCAGCTAGAAAGAGGGCACTCTACAATGTATATTAAAACAAGGTGGGAAAGAGAAGCTGATATAATGATAACTGAGGAAGATTGGCTCAACATCTGTAAAACACTGTCATCCACATCAAGCTCGGGTATGTGGAGGGAGTTTGCTTGGAAAAATATTTTAAGGTTTTTTATCACTCCGAAGATCAAAGGGTCCCAGACCAGCAGGCCTGAACTTGGTCACTGTTGGAGGATGTGTGGCAATACGTCTGCTGGACATTTTCACATATTTTGGGAATGTCCAGCTCTTTCTCAATTTTGGGAAGATGTGACGGGAGAAATCAGTTCAATCCTAAGTTTGGACATAGAACGCTCTTTCAGTCTTGTCTACTTGGGGAACTTACCAACAAACATGAAGAAACGAGACAGGTACTTGATACAAATCTTACTGGTTGGTTGCAAAAAAGCAATAACTAGGAAATGGCTCCTTAGAGAGCCACCATCGTTAACAGACTGGAAAGGGATTATAGAGGAGATCTACACTATGGAACATTTGACATTTTGTTTGAGATATGCCAGTGCTAAATCTGAGAGGTATTGGGAACCCTGGACTTCCTATATGAATAATACAAACTGAAAATGTTCATTTTACCCTGTATGGAAATTTCATTTTAGAATTTTATTGAATAAGATGTACAAATGAATGTATCTCTTTGGCTTAGCCCCGGATTAACACTTCTGAAACAAGCATGTTTTGAGGTATATCATTCTGGACCTGTATCGACCCTGTCTGCTACCATTTCTGTTTTCTTTTGTTATTTGTTCATTGTATAAATGATTAACCATAAAAATAAAAATAAAGTTTAAAAAAAAAAAAAAACAAGCTCCACCTTCACCAGCTGCAACATCAAAGTGATGAACACATGAATTATTCATGTATGATGATTCTGCAATGTCCGTACATTGGCTACATATTGATGCTTATATGTTAGTACGTCAGTGTGATTTTGAATGCCCGACAAGTACCTGTGGTATTAGTACTTTTACTCTCTCCAGTACAGGGACCTCGTTACTTCAATGTCTCTCTCTCTCTCTCTCTCTCTCTCTCTCTCTCTCTCTCTCTCTCTCTCTCTCTCTCTCTCTCTCTCTCTCTATGTAAAGTGCTGACTGGATCATGTCACCCAATTCACCACCGGTCACTTCAAAGCGGCGTCCCGGCGTGAGAACCGTGTCGGCTGACCGGACGGATTTAGGGCCTGCGGAGCTGTTCCCAGGCCTGTCAGCCTTTAATCCTCCATTCAGCTGGAACGCTCTTCTTCTCTGGATGATTTAACGGCTGCAGCAGTGGTTTCAGTACATCAACGTCGAGATGAAGGAGAGGATTACCGTGTTGGATTCTGTAAAACCGTCTGGTCCCTCATTCATACGCAACGTTAAAGAAGGTTGAGATGAACTGAACTCATGTTGACAACAGTCCCACCACAACGTCCATCATTTCACTTTCTATCAGATCACATGGTCATCCCACAGATGTTCAATTCCATTTTTTATCTTTTCCTCATTTTTTAAGACAACATAGTCCTTAAAGTACTCAGTATAACATGGAAATGTCAACATCCATGACATCCAGGATTCCATGACAACGTGGCAAATTCAGGGTCATGTGCTGCGATCAAAAGCTCTACCAGCCACTAAATGGACCCGTTTTCTCAACTGAATGAGCTTCAGCTAATTGAAGCGTTCATGGCATGTTGAATGTCAGTTTAAAGGACCATTTCAGGAATTTTTTAATACAAGTTATTGGTGTTGTCGGAAATCATTCACTCTATGTAGAGAACTACAGATTTACGCCAGGATGATGTATTTTTTGTGCACCAACAGGATCACATTGGTTCCCTCCACACAGAAAGTTAATGACATTTTCCAATTGAATTGTGGATTGCAGAAAATAATCTCTGAGGCAAATAAATGTTTTGTTCAGCAAGATAATCTTCACAAATGATCATCACTTTCTATCAAAGAAAGAATAGGCAGTATAAATCAGGCTATAAAGGAACTACGGTCACATGACTTCATGTCACCACCACTTAGCTAAAGGTAGACTAGTGTTCTAGTGACAATGTTTAGTTGTCTCATTTAGCTACTCGCTAGCAACCGCCTTTTCGAAGACATGTAAAAGCTTCAAAATGTGCCGGCTACGATATAAAATATTTTAGTAAATACTCTTCAAAAATAATAAAAGTGGTTTTCGTTTGTAAAGATGATCTTGCTGAAAAATGTTTAAGTACCATAAACCTTTGTTTGTCACAGAGATTAACTTCCTGTTGAACTCTCTCTCCGTATTTAGACGTAGTTCAAAGTTACAATCACACTCGTATCATATTTAAATGATCATAATTCAGGCACTGAAGCTATTTTCCAATAACTTAAAAGCACAACAAGGATTTCAAACAGGGTCAGAGTACATCTCTCAACATATAAATCAAAATGTACATTTTATTGTGAATAAAAAACACCATAACGCTGCTCTTTTCATGACAGCGGCGATATTTTTACGTCATCTTTATTTGTAAGAAGGCACTCTGGGAATCTGATGGTGAATTGACTGTTTACATGTGGACCACATGTGGAAAAGGTAAAACACTCTGATTATTATGTTACTGTTTAACTGTCTCAGACTGTACTGGTTTGAAAAGTGGCACCTTTTTATTATCTTCAAAAAAGTCCTGTTAGTTTGGTTAAACATCAGAGACCTGATTATCTCAGACTTTGTGTTTTGTCTCATTGTCAGCGTTTAAGGTCTGAAGGTTTTAAAGGGTCAGTGTGCTGTAACACTACTTTTTCTATTTGTCAAAAATTGTTGAGTGGTGATAAAAGTGTGTTCCAGGCTGTTAATCAGCAGCAGCGTCAGTGAAACAGTCAGAAAGCTCCGACCTCAGTCCCCCACGGTCTGTAGGGTTTACTGCTGCTGCTGTGAGGAGTCTGGGAGGACGAGGAGGAAGAGGAGATGGGAGGACTGGTGGTGGAGGGGAAGGAGGAGGGAGGGAGGATGGGGAAACCTCCGTGGAGGCTGATGGGAAACGATGCCGAGAGGGAGAGGAGGGAGGCAGAGAGAGGAGCAGGGGTGCGGGGGAGCATTAGAGACGAGGAAGAGGATGGGGAGGAGGTGGAGTCTGCGTAGGAGGAGAAGGAGGAGGCTACGCTGCGCTGTGACAACTCCGCCAGCCTCTGGGGGCCGCCACCTTCTGCGGAATCTGGAGAGACAGCCGGTCTGTACGGTGCAGCGGTGGCCGTCAGAGGCCGGAAGGCTGCGGCGGTGGCGACGGCAGCGGCCGCAGCAGCCCAGTGGTGGGGGTGGAAGGGGTGAGGTAAAGGGTGAGGCTGCTGCTGTTGGTGGTGGAGGTGGTGATTAAGTGGCGAGTGGGAGGCCATGGCGACGGCGGCAGCGTCACGCTGCGAGGAGCAGGAGGTGAGGTGGGAGAGGAGGCGGGAGCGCAGGGGGTCGCTGGAGTCCAGGCCCTCCACGGCACACAGGTAGCGGGAAACCTCTGTCACACACTCCCGGAAACCCAAAGACAGGAAGTCCAGGGCCAGAGCATGGGCGTCAAAATAACCTGCAGACAGAGAGAGAGAAGTCAGTTCCCTGAACCACGTGAGGAACACCATGTCAACCAATCAATGGACAGGAAGTGGAAGATGCTCTTCATTTGGGGATATACTTGTTCTAGTGAATGTTTTCTGCTGTGATCCGCTCACTTTACGTTTGTTCTGTTTGACTTTACATGCTGCTGGTAAACCCAAAGGAGCGCTGCAGAGTCAGCCAGTGAACGCAGCAGCAACAATGACCTCGTCCCTCTCCCCCTCCCTCACACGCCCCCCCCCCCCCATCCCGCTTGCTTAATGAAAGCAAACAGCGCTGCTCAGGGTCAAGTGGTGCTTTTATCCCTGCAGTCTTTTCCCATGGACTCCCCACCTCCCTCTGTTTGACTGACATTCCTCCACTCCGACATTCAAACTGACTTCAAACGCGTCTTCTGTTAAAAGCTGCACTTGAACGCATCATGACGACGGCCGACTCACCAGCATCTTGCAGAAATAATTTTTAAAGGGAACACTCAGCTCCTTTTATGTGGATTTCTATTCAGCGTTGATGGTAGATTGAGTTTCCTGAAGCAGAAACATTCTCAGTCAATCCTGCAAAATCTGCTGCTCTTGGTATTGGTCCAAGCTGATTCAGACTTCTCGTCTTCATCATAGACTGTGTTTAAAAAGGTCCGCATGTTGGCCATTGCCATCTTGTTTTTTTGCCTTTGCTATCTTGGTTTCTGGCGGTCGCCCTCTTGGTTTTTGGCCGTCACCATCTTGGTTTTTGGCCGTCACCATCTTGGTTTTTGGCTGTCAGCATCTTGGTTTTTGGCCGTCACCATCTTGGTTTTTGGCCGTCACCATCTTGTTTTTTTGCAACCAGAAGTGATCCGAGAAGATGGAGCTATTTGCAAATGAACACTGATTTTTTAGGTGACAAAAATGTTACAATTAAGTTGATGAAGTGAAAAGGTTAAAATTGTGAGATGAAAACCGACTGAACAATGTTGTGGAGGGGACCTGTCAATCACCAGGTGGGGCTTCCTTGTGATCGACAGGTTCGCCCTGAAGCATACCTAGCTGGATGGTCTGTTTGACTCTAAATGGACCATAACTGACTAAATGAACATCATGCTGGATTGAAGAAGACTTGAAACTAGAGATTGAGACCACAAACTCATGTTTACCGAGATAATAAATCAAGTGAGAAGTAGGCTCATTTTCTTATAGACTTCTATACAACCGGACTTCTATTTTACAACCAGAGGAGTTGCCCCCTGATGGCCAACAGAGGAAATGCAAGTTTCAGACACTTGAGCTTTGGCTTGCCACCTGGTTTCTATCGGCCACCGCAGCTGTGACGGACATGTTGTTTGGTACTTCAGAGTAAAAAAGGATTCATTTATCTGGTTACCTTTCCCTCCGGTCGCCTGCAGCACCTTCAGATGGTCCACAGTCATCTGCAGAATCTCAGCCTTCTCTAGTTTAGCTGAACCCTGATGAAACAAACCAACTGTTAAAGCAGGACAAGCTGAAAGATACAAATCTGTACAAATCCAACTCATGATAGTAACACCGAACTGAGAAAAAGGTGGAGATCCCTTTAAACAGTGGTGTCAGTGTGTGTGATATAAGATCATGGTGGTTTTCAGTCCAAACGAACACAACAGCAACTGGTTAACACCTTCACTTCTCCAATATAATTTCAAAAGAATTACAATGGCAAGATAAAGATTTCATAATTATCCATGATTACAACGTTTTTGTTTGGCATTAAACCATCGATGTGGGCAGTGAGAGCAGTTACTCAGGGTGAGTGAGGATCATATTGTACGATGAAAATCTTCAGTAGTTAATTATGAAATCTATCTGTGACATTATAGATAGATTTAATCTATCTATTAGATTTAGACATTATAGATATAACATCCAATAGGTGCTCAATTAGATTTGGAGGAACCCAGGGCCCACTGCACCAGGAGGAACCCAGGACCCACTGCACCAGCAGGAAACCAGGACCCACCACACCAGGAGGAACTCAGGACCCACTGCACCAGGAGGAACCCAGGACCCACTGCACAAGCAGGAAACCAGGACCCACTGCACCAGCAGGAACCCAGGACCCACTGCACCAGCAGGAGCCCAGGACCCACTGCATCAGGAGGAGCCAAGGACCCACTGCACCAGGAGGAACCAATGACCCACTGCACCAGGAGGAACCAAGGACCCACTGCACCAGCAGGAACCCAGGACCCACTGCACCAGGAGGAACCAAGGACCCACTGCACCAGCAGGAACCCAGGACCCACTGAACCAGCGTAGGATTTCATCCCGGTACCTAACAGCAGTCAGGGTACCGTTGGCTATGACATGGAGGTGGACCAGATTGGGCTGCAGGTACCGCCTCATGCTAAATTTAGTGACAAGGACACTCAGAGAACCCAAAACTAGAGAAGGAGAGAACTGCTGTCTACGGCCTCCACATCAAAACCATTCCCTTGTTGGGGCTTGTCTTACTTTTGCCAGAAGTTGGACAGATGTTTAACTGACTTGGTGTTAAACTGCGATGATTAAGTGTTCATTTATTGAGCTGTGTATAAAAGGTGGGATTTGACTGATTATTTGATAGAGTGATATTACAATGTGGAGATCAGAGATAAACAGCACATTCAGACTGAATATAATTTTTGTTTTGCAGTTCATGAGAGTATTTGGGCAATGATAATATTATGTATTATTTAACTGTTAGTTTAGTCAGTTTTGTGATGACACATATAATCATGTCAGGTTGTCATTAAGATATAGTTTAAATTCAAGCACAACGTTACTGCTAACTACAAAGAAATGAGACACAGAAGGTTCAGTTTTGTCATCTATACATTTTTTGTACATGTTTGTCATTTCCTGAGAAAAGGAGTCAGCAGGTAAATGATGCGTGTGGGGATGAGAGGATGTCAAAGCAAAAGTTTCATTACAAAACCCCTCAACGGATCGATTTGCCTGCTTTGATTTGCGCTGCGCTTGATTTCGGTGAACTCTGAGATGTGAACTTGGGAGTACAGACAGAGAGACGGTTTGTCCATCGTACAAATGAGTCTCTTGTCAAATAAAACAGGACACGAAGCTGCTGCTGTGTGGTGTGACCTTAAGCCCAGAAACAACGGAGCCCAACAGAACAGAAAGCATTTTGTTTTATTGAATTGAAGTTTCCAGTGTTGCTTAATCTCCGGTCGAGAGCTGAGTCTATCTGTGGGTTCTGTTTGGATCCTCGGAGAAGCTTCTGGAGAAACAGACTCACCTGCTTCTCGAAGGCCGTTGGGACGAGCCTCCGTAACTCTGACAGACTGTTGTTGATCCTGTCTCGCCGTCGCTTCTCGATAATCTGACAAAGACGAGAAAACGTTGAGAATCTCAAACCTAATACATGTCACCATGAAACTCTCATTGTTTAATAACATTCAGACAACTATATTTGCTATTATTGTTTTTTTCTGAAATGTTATGTTTAAATATGCAAATGAGGAATTATCTAACGATAACTTCAGAAGAATTTAAGACAAATCTTCAGACGCAAATAGAGAAAGTAGAAAATGAATGTTTTCTTTCTACTCGTCTGGAAGAAGACAAGTGATGGAAGATAAACTTTACCCCTCTGCGTTTTTTCCTCGCCATCACTTGAGTGGTTGTGGTCGGTGATCCACATCTTATTAAAGACGCCTTCATGTGCCTGAAACCCACAAGCATATCATAAACATGTGACCTCAAACCAATCCAGGAGGAACGTGGAGTAAAGTTTGATTTAAATGTGACAACAGATTGAGATTGTGGCTGCTAGTAGACAAGAAGACAAATATATGAATAATAATAATAACTAGAAAAAGCATTTCCTGCATAAAATGCGTGGAAATGCTTTATGCTGAAGCAACGCTGGAAAAAAGCTGAATAGCTGAAGAGAATATTAAACAGGCTGAATATGTGCAAAAGTTTGAAAAAGCTGAATAGCTGAAGAGAATATTAATAAAGCTGAATATTTGAAAAGTTTGAAAAGGTGTGTTTGTGTGTGTGTGTGTGTCTCTGTCTGTCTTTGAAAAACTACAACTCCCACTGACTGCTCCTGTCCGCCAATCAGAGCGCAACTGCTGTCACTTCTGAGTGACACAGAGAGAGATAGACAGACATTTAAATGGAGTTTCTAGGTGAAAGTATGCCTGAGCAGGAGATGTTTGACAAAAAAAACTACAAATCCCACTGACTGCTCCTGTCTGCTGCTCCTGTCTGCCAATCAGAGCACACCTGCTATCACGCTCAAGATCAGAGCCACAGGCGCATGTGTATGACTACCTTTAAGCCTCTCTTTCTCTCCATTTCAGCTTAGCGGGGGCTCCGAACAAAAGCTTGCCACGCTCACACCAAAACTCCGATCGCCAAAATGTTCACACCTTTAGCGCCACAAGACTCTGCTGAAGACACTGATCACTTTTATTTTTTCCTAGTGTCAGAAATGTGGACGCTACGGTGAGTTAGAAATGTGTGATTTTCAGCGTTTCTTTTGAAAATCTGCTCCTCGATTCGCATTAGATCGAATGAGGAGAAAAACAGACTTGGCTGCGATTAGAGGTTGCTAGTTCAAATTCTGTAAATGTCACAGAGTTTTTGAGCACATTGTGAGAGACAGGACAAGTTTCTCTACAAAATTGGAAAATATCACGTGTGTAGAGTGAAAATTGTGGCCGGGAGGAGTTTGGAAAGGAAAGAAATCTGAAGTATGTCGAGGAGCCCTCACACTCTAACGATGATGTCACGCACTCTAGCAGGCGAAATACACACCCATTGTAAACTCTGATCAGAGGGGTATTCCACCAAACTCGCTAATTAAAGCGGCGCTTACCTGGTTAAGCCTGGTTAGAACTAACGCCAACTTCCACTTGCGGGTAAACCCGTTCCACTAATGCATTTCAGCCGCGCCTTGTTGAGGCTTATTCAAGCCAGGCTAACGTTGTTGTGTGTTACGCACGTTCACGGGATATGAAGCCAGACCAGAACCAGGAATGTCGAATCATCGAGAAAATGGCAGAAAAGACCAGAGCAAAAATTATTGATGGAACTGTATGAGGAGTACAAACCCATCAAACCAAAAAAGGGAATACTGTAGTGATAAATAAAAATCAAGAGGCTGCTTGGGCAAGAATTGCCGAGCGATTTAATACGAAAGTACCGTTAAGAGTAACGTGTTCTAATATAACACCGACTACGGTTTCTCTAACGTGAGGATAGCGTAGAGGTAATGCGCTGGCTTTACATGCGGCTGGCCAGGGTTCAATTCCCGAATATGGTCGTTTCTTTTTCTTTCTTTGGCCGGAACTCTCTCTCACTCTCTCTTTTTTTTTTAGATAGGCCTAGTAAATGCATTACATTGACCAACTCATTTATCTCAACAATTCAATGAACACATTCAATGAACCTATTAATGAACTCACCTGAAAGGAATTTATGTGGCTGAAAGTTGCATGCAGCAATGCCTTTGTCATTGGGATCTATAACATGCTATTAATAATAACATCTTTATGCCTATCATGATTTTGCAAGTTATATTTGGGTTCTGGGGAAATTGTATGACATATTTATCATAGTTAAGGTAAAATGTTGGTCTAATTCTCTGATCTAAAGACAATTATACAGGGAAAAAAAAAACACACACACACATGAGAGATCCTCGCCGGGATGTGAACCTGCGATGGGCACATTTAAGGGCAGGTACGTCACCACTCACCCAACTGGGGACTTTAGATAATCAAATGGCCAGTAGGTGTTAAACAAAATAAACGACGTATTCATATTTTTTTAATTGCAAGCATGTATTGTTTGGTGCTTGATGAAAATATAGTCTGTTTGTACTTCATATATGTAATTTTGGTAATTTTTGGTCTTTCACGTGACGAAATCACGAGGACTAGGCTTGGCGTAACCTTCTGCTGGTACAGTTGTTTCCGACAGACTGACTTCTCTGAAACCCCCGCTAAAGTAAGCCTGATGTTTAGCCTGCCCCGGAGCAGGCTAGTTTGGTCGGATAAATTCCCATGGTTACTTAGCGGAGAGTCCCTCATGTCAAGTTGATGGAACGCAACTCTCGCTAAAGGTAGCGAGGCTTATCGAAATTAGCCCGGCTTTGCGCTTAGCGAGTTTGATGGAATACCCCTCAGGTCTTAAAAAACCATCAAACATAAACTGTGATTGTAGGAAAACTGTAAAAGATCCGAAAGTGAAAAGACATAGCCGTATAGATCACATTCTTGGGCATTGTTTAAAGTTTGAATGAAGTCTGTAGGTGGAAGTTTGTGGAAGTAGATACAGTTGAAAGAGCAGCATGTTTCAGAGGATTTTAAGCGGATCTCCATTGGTTTTCATTATAAAAAAAATATGGAAAAAGCTGAATATCTGAAAAAATATGAAAGGCAGTAAAAAAGTTGAAGAGGAGCCAACGTGAGATAAGAGAGCTGAACATTTTGATAGTTGAATGGTTTTTATAGCTGAAAGTTTGCAGGAGTTACAGGCGACCAAAATACGTACGGAATAATAAAAATGGCCGAACAGGAGAGCATAGGTTGGAAATGCTGCATAGCATTTCCACCAATAAATAAAATCAACTTTAAATCACAGAGTTAATTTCTGCTTCACTTTTTCTCCACACAAACTTTTTCTTGACTAAAAAACGTCCCTTCAACATCGTTCTCACTCTTCCTCGTTGCAATTACCAATCCAAGGTACTTTTTTCTTATAGACACTTTTACTGCAAGTAAAGAATCTGAATACTTTATCCGTCGCTGCATCTGTTGCAGAGACATGTTTTTCTGGAGGTTGTTGAAAGGGATTGTGGGAAATGTAGGACATGCTGGGAATCAGTGACGAAGTTGAAGCACAGAAGGAAGGTTGGGGGATTAAATACTTATTTCCAACATAACTTTAACAACTCACAATTTGTATCAGTTGGTTTCATCTTCACCTTCAAGTGTTTTATATATATATGTATATATATATATATATATATATATATATATATATATATATATATATATATATATATATATATATATATATTCCCCCCCCCCCCTTCATTTCAATGATGCTAGTAAGATATTTAGTAATATGCAGTGCAGGACATCCAGTATACTTCTCAGTCAGTTGGATGAAAATGTGAATGTATGCATATGTGGTTTGTGGCCTCTCCTGTATATTTATACAGTTGTAGTCTTTAAACATATTAATCTGTTAATTTAAAGTGAAATTATTTTGTATATAAATTGGTCTGATTTGGATTTATAATTGTATTTATAATTCACATATTTACACATAACGGTCCTCTTTAAGGACAAACAGGTCACTTTAATACGAATGACTATATGTAATCATCTTTATCGCTTAATATTTTAACATTATGTATAATATTATGGCTGCACACGATTACTTATAATCGGAATATTTTTGAAATGTTGCCATTAATTTTCGAGCATCTTCCCTCCTTTCCTTTAGAATTTTAACTAATATAATAAGATAGATTTCATAATTAACCACTGAAGATTTTCATCGTACAATATGATCCTCACTCACCCTGAATAACTGCTCTCACTGCCCACATCGATGGTCTCCTCCACGTCACTGTCTGCCGAGCTGCTGTCCTCACACGGCCGCTTCATGGTGCACGGACGGCGGGGAGGGCTGTCCGCGTCTCCCGGGAGGAAACGTGGAGGTTTGGTAAAAACTAAAGTTCCCTCCACTCTGAACAAAACAGCTTTCTGAAGTGAAACTAAACTATTATAAACTACAACAAAATGCGCCGTTGAGGAGCACAGATGCGTGTATTATTATTATTATTATTATTATTATTATTATTATTATTATTACAGAGCTATAGATGTGTTTGGGTTGTGAAATCCAGGAGCTGATTAAGAAGTTTCAGGTTAGTTTCCTTCCCAGAAGAAAAAAAACTGGAAGCGACAAAAAATGTGAGCTTAACGATCCCTCCCCCAAAAAATAAGTAACAGAAAAGTTTTCCGAGTTTAAAATCTTCCAAAGGTTCCAGAAGTTGTTTTCCCAGCGGAGTGTGTCCGGTAAATAGTCCGAGGCAGGTGGCCCGTGTGTCGGCTGCTGACAGGACTTGTGACCGTGTGTCCTCCTCTTCTGCTGGAGCTTTCCCACGGAGCCTGGGAGCCACACACACACACACACACACACACACACACACACACACACACATACACACACATACACACACATGCTCTCTCGCTGGAACCGCCCACGTGCACTCAAACACCACTTTGAGATGTGAGTTGTGTGGCCCTCCTCTCCTCATCATACCGCCTGTCTGCTGGTTCAGACGGAGAGTGCGCGCGTGCGTGCTTGCGTGCGTGTCGGCATGCATGGGAATGAGGCCACTTCTGCCAGTAAAAAAAATAGTCCTTATATAAGACAACAGGTTTCAGACTGGACTATTACAGTGAACCTGAACGCATCAGCTTTCTATTCTAAGCAAAAAGGCGTCAACCTCCACAAAAAAAGTGAAACCAAGTTATAGTGCCTTAAACCTGCATTCTCCCTACTGGCCATCAGGGGGCGACTCCTCTGGTTGCAGAAACAAGTCTGATTGTATAGAAGTCTATGAGAAAAAGGTCCTACTTCTCTCTTGATGTATTATCTCAGTAAATATTGTAAACATGAGTTTATGGTCTCAATCTCTAGTTTCAAGTCTTCTTCAATCCAGCATGATGTTCATTTAGTACATTATGATTCATTTAGAGTCCACCAGACCAGAAAGCTCATTTCTGTCCTGGAAATGCTAATTAGCACATATTTGATAAGATGATGCATCATTTGCATATTTTACATTTCAGAAAACTTGTAATACAAAAAAAAACTCTTTCATTGATGTTCCCACGTCTCTGCAGGGGGGAAAATAGTGTGTGTGTGTGTGTGTGTGTGTGTGTGTGTGGGTGCCAGCCGTTCCCACAGCTCCCCACTGAAACCCAATCATCGTGTGAGAGAGTTCTCTCTCTCTCACACACACATACACACACACACACACACACACTCATACACTCGGATGTCTTTTCACACCTGCTAATCTTTTTTGCAATACAACAAGGATTTAATGCAGGAATTATAATGCAGCTACACACACACACACACACACACACACACAGACACACACAGACACACACACACCTTCCCACCATCCTTCCAGCTGATAACCTCAGAGAAACCTGTCAGCACCCTCTCATTGGTTCAACTGAAACACATCAGAGTGTGTAAGGCTGCACTCAGACCAGGCGATCCAAACCATTGACCCCTGAAGTCCAGTTAGTTTGATGAGTGTGAGTGCTCCGTACCGGGCTCAAGCATGGCACGCTTCCTCGGCCCGGTAAAGTTGTCGAGGTGTGCTACGGCATGGTAGAGTTGCTCATGCACGAGCACAAGCACGGGCTTACCACATGGACATGATGTATAATCTATAGGCCGTTCCGCTCATTATTGCTGGGTCGGGTTTGGGCTTCAGACCTGTGGTGTGACTGGAAAATAGGCCGAAGCTCTGTCCTTTTATAATAAAAATACGGCTCATTCCAAAATCCTCCCCACGCGCTCCGCTCAAATGCTCGAGTGTTTACTCAAAATATATGCAGACACTTCAGTAAAGTTACAGTTATGTTCTCTGTTGTTTTCTATTGTGATAACTCTCAAGACACTGATATGTTTACATTTTCTTATGTTTTGAATGAGACATTTTAGATGGATTTCCATTCTAATAACTAATAATGAAAAACAACCTCTGGTTCTGAAAAGTGAAGCCAAATCCAATAGCCTTAAACTCCCATTCTCTCTCCCAGCTGGCATTGGGGCAAAGGCAGGTTTCACCTGGACAGGTAACCAGTCTATCATAGGGAGACATGTAGAGACAGACAGGTAACCAGTCTATCACAGGGAGACATGTAGAGACAGACAGGTAACCAGTCTATCATAGGGAGACATGTAGAGACAGACAGGTAACCAGTCTATCACAGGGAGACATGTAGAGACAGACAGGTAACCAGTCTATCATAGGGAGACATGTAGAGACAGACAGGTAACCAGTCTATCATAGGGCTGACATGTAGAGACAGACAGGTAACCAGTCTATCATAGGGCTGACATGTAGAGACAGACAGGTAACCAGTCTATCATAGGGAGACATGTAGAGACAGACAGGTAACCAGTCTCAGGGCTGACATGTAGAGACAGACAGGTAACCAGTCTATCACAGGGAGACATGTAGAGACAGACAGGTAACCAGTCTATCACAGGGAGACATGTAGAGACAGACAGGTAACAGTCTATCACAGGGAGACATGTAGAGACAGACAGGTAACCAGTCTATCACAGGGCTGACATGTAGAGACAGACAGGTAACCAGTCTATCACAGGGCTGACATGTAGAGACAGACAGGTAACCAGTCTATCACAGGGCTGACATGTAGAGACAGACAGGTAACCAGTCTATCACAGGGAGACATGTAGAGACAGACAGGTAACCAGTCTATCACAGGGAGACATGTAGAGACAGACAGGTAACCAGTCTATCACAGGGCTGACATGTAGAGACAGACAGGTAACCAGTCTATCATAGGGAGACATGTAGAGACAGACAGGTAACCAGTCTATCACAGGGAGACATGTAGAGACAGACAGGTAACCAGTCTATCATAGGGAGACATGTAGAGACAGACAGGTAACCAGTCTATCATAGGGCTGACATGTAGAGACAGACAGGTAACCAGTCTATCATAGGGCTGACATGTAGAGACAGACAGGTAACCAGTCTATCATAGGGAGACATGTAGAGACAGACAGGTAACCAGTCTCAGGGCTGACATGTAGAGACAGACAGGTAACCAGTCTATCACAGGGAGACATGTAGAGACAGACAGGTAACCAGTCTATCACAGGGAGACATGTAGAGACAGACAGGTAACAGTCTATCACAGGGAGACATGTAGAGACAGACAGGTAACCAGTCTATCACAGGGCTGACATGTAGAGACAGACAGGTAACCAGTCTATCACAGGGCTGACATGTAGAGACAGACAGGTAACCAGTCTATCACAGGGAGACATGTAGAGACAGACAGGTAACCAGTCTATCACAGGGAGACATGTAGAGACAGACAGGTAACCAGTCTATCACAGGGCTGATATGTAGAGACAGACAGGTACCCAGTCTATCACAGGGCTGACATGTAGAGACAGACAGGTACCCAGTCTATCACAGGGCTGACATGTAGAGACAGACAGGTCCATCCTGCATGTCTTTGGACTGTGGGAGGAAGCCTGAGAACCCGGAGAGAACCCACGCTAACACAGGGAGAACATGCAAACTCCACACAGAAGGAACCTGAACCGGACAGTGCTACCCACTACACCACCGTGAAGCCCTATGTTACATATATTTTCCAAAATAAGTTCCCATCATTAGAAGGGTCTCACTCATAAACAACATTAATACTTCTATAATTGTGTACTGGTTTACTATGATACTTTAATGTGCCTTTCGAGAACTGAATGAAAACCATGTTTGTAAATAAACATCATTACTTTAACAGCAGTCCACATGCTTAGATATTAGATATGAACGTTTGACATTTGTGAAACAACAACTGAAAAATAATAATTCTGTAGATTCTGTAATGAAGAAGAGAATGATTTTTTTGCAAGTTTACTGACCATAATCCAAAATATCAACTCAGCATTTATTTGACATTTACACCGTTTAATATTACTCATCTTAATATATCTGAAAATATTCTACATATTCAGAAAAATAATTTGAAAACAAAAACAAAGCTAATTTTCATCCATTTAGTTTTTCATTTCATTTGTTTGTCTTTGAGGCTATATGAGGCCTTTTCCCTTCCTGTCACTCAAACCGTTACTTCCTCTGTGACCAAAACGCCAGATTGTTACTTGTACTCGCTGAAAAACATGTGAGCAAAGTGCCAGAACCTCTCAACTGTGCTGAAGAACAACAGCGGAGCAACAGTGTCTTTCTTTGAAACTGACAGAACAATAAACGCTGTGTGAGGTGTGTTGATGGTATCAGAGGTTTATTGGTGTCAGGGGTCACGGAGGACAAGCAGGGCCATCCTATAGCAGGAAGCGCTGAGTGCCGTGGGAGGGGTGTCTGCGTGAGGAGGGTAATATCTCGGGCAACGTTGGGCCGGAGCGCTGAGTCGTGGGTCGGAAATCCTCCGGGACACGACTGGAAGCTGCGTGTGTGTGTTTAGAGACGGAGAGAATGGGAGGAAGTGTGCCATTATTCTCAGTTAGACGCTGCTCGCCGCCCGTCCGTCGCTACGACGCCTCAGACCTCACACCGTACACAAGAACACACACACACACACACACACACCACACACACACACACACACACACACACTCTTGTAGTTTTATTCCCAAGAAGAAGAAATCAATATATGTTGGAGGAAGTTGTGTTTTTTTTTCAGCAGATGAACAGTCGACATCTTTGGGTTATGAAACCATATTTGCATGTTTTTCTTCTGTGTTGAGCTCCTTTAGAGGAAAATGTTTCGGGGCAGACAAAAGTGGCATTTTACAACAATGTGCACCTGCAGAAGTGATGAGTTGAAGCTGTCTTTCCATTCAGTAGTGAAGCGAATTTAATGCAAACTTTTGGAATGTTGCAGAAAATAAATGTGAATTAAATGGTTGCAGCAAATAAACTGCTACAGCTGCTGGTGAAACATGGCTGAGATCTACCAGGAATCAGAGTAGAAGATGAGGTAGAGGTTGTGAACTGGAAACAAAACCAAGACGCCATCTAACCAGACGACATTCTCCGGTTCTGAAAAGTGAAGTCAATGCTGAAGTGTCTAAAACTTGCATTTCCTCTACTGGCCATCAAAAGTAATCTGATTGCTGACAAATAAAGGTTGGATTGTTCCTTTAAGAGGATTTTTGCTTTGCAAAAAGTAATCTGATTACATAGAAGTCTATGGGAAAATGAGACATCTTTATTATCTCAGTAAACATTGTAAACATGAGTTTATGGTCTCAATCTCTAGTTTCAAGTCTTCTTCAATCCAGCATGATGTTCATTTAGTACATGATGGTCCCTTTAGAGTCCCAACAGACCAGAAAGCAGGGGATGCTTTAGGGGGTGGGGCTACCTGGTGATTGAATGTGATACTACAAAATGTGTCAAAATCAGAAATATGTTAATGGAAACACAGCTGCTGTACTTGTGGCTGTGCAGTAATTCAGATCCTATGTTTTTTCCATTTAATTGCATCTTCTTGAGTTTTCCTGGTGGTCTCTGGGCCAAGAAGACGACCATGTCTCTGGTTGGAGGGAAACTGGAGACATCTATCATCATGTCATCCTCTCTGACTTCCCTCATTTCCTGTCCAACATCTTTCTTTTTACTGAAGTATATCATCAACAACAACAAAAAACTCCCTTTTTACAAATTGATTGTGTTGAGGTTGGGTCGGTGTTCAGCAGCTTTACTGATGGGAATGACGTCTCTGTGAAGAGGAGGGGGGGAGGGGGGTCTGATGGGTCTGATAGGTCTAATGGGTCTTAGCATTTACCTGCAAAATGATGATGAGGATAATCATTTTTGGATCAGATTCATCCTACCAATATTTTGTGGGATAGTGCAACTCATCACTAAAACTGATCCTCTCATGCAACTCCAGCTGACAAATAAAGGTTGGTTCCTTTCAGAGGATTTTTGATTTTCTTTGTTGCCGAACCTAAAGATGAGTCTGTAGTTACCAAATAAAACATTTACATTCATATTTGAGTTGTTGACTGATGTTTAAAAGACTGATTAATAAAAAGTGAAGGAAAAGAACCAGATAGACTCTTGACTCCTGATGACATGGAATAATATAATGGAAAAGATCACTAGCTTAGAAATAAGGTACATTTCAGAATAAGAGCATGTTGGAAGTGTGGTGTGCGTGCGTGCGTGTGTGGAGGAGGTGGAGAGAAATTTACGACGTCCATCAGCCGCCTTTAATTCACTCCCACAGACTGTATGAATGTCTGTTGTTTGAGGATATAATAGTCTATTGTTGTGATGAAGGAAACCTGCAGACACGTCCTCTGGGAGCTTCACACCGCCGACCTGCAGGTGCTGGGCTACTCTACTTCCTTCCTGTCACCTGACCCCCGTTTCTCATCAGGACACGATGTGGCGGAGTGTTTTGATTCGATAACATCTGAAAACTGTCAATCTCAATGAAAAACAACAACATTTTTACAATTGTTGATCTATTCCCAAATCCACCTTTTATAGTGAAAGTGACATTAACATTCAATATGACAAAGTGTGATCCTAAAAAATCCAGAAGCTTATCGTTATCGTATGTGTTGAGAGTCGTTTCACTGCTCACTTGACCTCTGACCTTTCTCCCACCTCACCTCTAAATAAAGGTTAAGTTTAACAGCAGCTGATAGTTACTGAAGGAGAGCAGAATTACTTACTACTAGACTTACTATGAGGCTGTTCATATAAATCTCTTAAAGGGGCCCTATTATGAAAAATCGACTTTTCCATGTTTTTCAACCCTAAAATGGGTCCCTGGGGTGTCAATAAGTCCCCACAGTATCAGAAAAGACCACCATCTCCCTGTTTCACTTTCTCAGTTTGAAACAAATCCTCCCGATAAACGAACGGTTTGCAGAATGTCCACTAAATGACGTCAGCACCGAATTTTGCAGTGCCTTATATGGGTCATCTCGGCTCATTAGAATCGCTCCACCTGTGTGGTCCCGCCCCCATAATGCCCATACCTGTTGGCTGTCAGTGTGATGTACATACAAACCAGTGAACCAAAATGCCAAAATCAACGGAAAGCGAGTTGGCAGTCCAATTGCTGATATTTACTGGCATCGTCGGAGCATCTACGATGGAAATGTGCGCACACGCGTCCGTAAATGTGTGTTTGTGTGTGCGACGCACTTCACCGACAGGAGCTTTGACAACATGGGTCGCTGCAGCTCAGGATATGCCTCTAACCTGGGGCTAAAGTTTGGATCAGTACCGACAGTCCGAGAGCCAACCACAGACACAGAAGCGGTAAGTTACTAAATATTATGTAATATGCCGTGTTACAGTTTACCATTTCTTTCTTAGCATTGGTGTGTTAGCATTGGCGTGTTGCGTTAAAAGCTTCCATTGTATTGATATTGAGGACCGTTAACGTTACGTAGTACTGCGGGGGCTTTTCCAACGTGAAACACCTCAAACCTAAATAACGCTAAACATCAGTTTGCTTGGGAACGTTTTGTAGCTTGAATGCGGCAGCGAGATCAGCTGATCTGTTTGTTTATACACGCCGATGCAAAGACGACGTCACCAAACGTTTGTTTTTGCACCGCTAACGAAGGGATTTTACGAGCTATTGGTGCGTCACCACATCAGTTATAGTGAAATAGTAACGTGTTCCACATTTCAGATGTAGTTGTAAACTCTGACTGTCTGTCTGACTGTCTGTCTGCTTACAGAGCAGCAGCTCACATCAGCGTCCCACAGCGAGCCACCACAGCAGCTACTGTTGGCACTCACCTGTCTAGGACTCTACAGGGTCCTTACCCAAGTAAAGGTGTGTAGCCTGACATGTAGCCTACTTTAGATCAGGTTTAACAGCAACTACTAGTAGTCGTGCAGATGTGTGTTTCTATTATGTGATATCATGGGTTTCATTCCTCCATACAACTCTGTTACAGCTACTGTGTCCTGCAAGGACTTTGGTGTTGGCACAGCCATGGTTCCATGCTGTCTCCATGCAGCAGACATGTTCGGTGTCTGAAGGCTGTTGCACAATTCCCACATGGTCACCTAGATGAATATAGTACAGAATTTGAGCATTTCAACAACAAATCTTGTTAATATGGTAACCTGACTGACTTTGCTGACAAGCTGAGGTGTAAACCTCATGTTTGAATTTTGTAACAGTAAGTTTGGCACGTAATGTTGAGATGGAGCACAATCACGTTTATAAAACACAGCACACAGCCTATAATTCACAATTCAGCACATAATTCTGGAGGACGACATGATACTGACCAAATCCTGTTGCTTGTATATCTTTATGTGTAGAGGATCAAGTTTTTAATCCCGTTAATGTGATGTAAACAAACTTCCCGCATACAGGACGCTGTTTTCATCCGTTTAAATATAATGTTACATCCCCATTTGGAAAATATGTGTTACTCCCAATGCAGGTGATTAATTAGCAAAATGATAATAGTCCAGAGAATGAAATTAAACAGTTTTATTACAGGGTTCTGCTTGACAGGTTATAGGCCCACTGGCATCTCCTCAGTTTACGTCATCAGTATCACTAGCAAGGCCAGGATTACGTTTTACAAACCACTCTTGACACTGCAAAAGGTTTACACACTTAGTGATCTCACACTCTTAAGGTTTGCACACAACTCAATTTCACTGCAAACATCTTAACCACATCACACCTTACGCCTGCCTTGACGGCTTGACTGAGACTACACCTGAGACTGAAAACGAGTGGGGGGTTTGTCGCAGAGCACAAACAAACAAAAAGAAAAAAAGAAACTAGTCCACCCAAGGGCAATACCCAGCTCTTTTTGCCCGTTACCGGCTCACTTGCCCGGTGGACTAGACAAAATAATAAACCCAAAATAATAAACAAAACAACGGCAAGAACAACTAATAGGCCACCAATTCTCTGCAGACACAAATACAAACCTTCATTACTTTATTACATCCATAAAAATGTTTATGAGTACAGCATACAGCATATATCACAACTTTAAAATACCTGGTCTGCCGAACTGTGCCCATTCACCAGCTACCAGCTACTCACAACCCCCGCAGGGCAACAAGTCTGAAAAATATAAAACAAACAGTTCATATCAAACAATAATATCATGATATAAACCCTCAAAACAGGGCCTCAGCCTACCAGTTTTCTTTGTTTCCCTGCATGCCCGCATGGAGTGAGGTGTGCACCTGCCTCACTCCTCTGGCCAGAACCAACAAACTGAGTCTCGTTCCCTCTACAGGTAGGCTTATTTCTACCCGCCCCATAACTTCCTGCACCCCCCCTTCCCCACTCGGTGCCACCTGCCACACATGCAACTGTGAACTGTCAACAACACGGCACTACTAACAATATTAATTGTTGCCAAAATAGCTCACAGACACGTTACTTATCTAGCGAAGAACGCAGCATGAGCGTCATTGTGGCTAGCGCTAGCTACGCTAACACACATCGAGTTACCGTCCAAAACGTTACACAGACATGTTAACTAACCATCCAGGTTCGTCCTGCTGCATCCGCGGCGTAGAACTTCTACAGGAGCTGGTCCTGGTTCTGGGTCGGAGTCCGGTCGGAGTTCAGCTGGACCGCTGTTAGTTTGTAGCGTAGAACCATAACCATGGCAACAAGCTGGACGCGGACAGCACGGGGCGGAGAGACACAACCACTTCCTCAGTAGGAGCGGGGTCAGGGGTCATCTCATTAGCATACGGCTACACCCCGACAGAATCACCCGTTTGAAAAAGTGGGGTAAAAAAGCTGAAAATGAGGAGTGTGATCCACTCCGAAATACATGTTCCGAATGTTTTTTCCAGTTGAGGAATTCAAAGACCAGGTTTGGAGACATCAATAACTTATATTTACTTGTGGAAAAATAGCATAATAGGGCCCCTTTAAATCCCTCCAGTTGGTCCAGAATGCTGCAGCACGTGTTCTGACTAAAACTAGAAGAAGGGATCACATTTTTCCTGTATTAGCTTCTCTGCACTGGTTCCCAGTAAAATCCAGAATTGAATTTAAAATCCTTCTCCTCACCTACAAGGCTCTTAATGGTCAGGCACCATCATATCTTAAAGAGCTCATTAAACCCTACTGTCCTGCTAGAGTACCACACAGTTCCTAAAGTCTCCAAAACTAGAACAGGGGCCAGAGCTTTCAGCCATCAAGCTCCTCTTCTCTGGAACCATCTTCTGGTTACATTTACATTTTCATTTAGGGAGTTCGGCCGATGCTTTTGTCCAAAGCGACTTACAATAAGTAAATTTGTCGAAAGAAATAAACCACAACATATCATTGCTGATAAAGTAAGAGCTAAAAAATAGAAGCAAGTGTTACGCCGCGTACCCACCAAACGCGATGAACGCGATTTAATCGCGCGACAAATGAAATCGCGTCGCGCTAGACGCTCCAGTTTTGACGCCGGTCCAATATGCCAAAAAACGCCTCATCGCGGCATCGCGTCACGCGACGAGCTCGCCCAAACAACAACATTTCTTCCGCCATTTAATTCTCTCGTCGATCATGGCTGAGATAACCACCATCGCTGCACTGTATCTACTCTGGAGAAGTTCCCAGCTTCGTCTGCGGGCTAGGTGCCGACGTCGGTTCTGGGTGCATGCTACCCTACGGAGGCGGCGTGAGCTCGGCGAGTTCCACTGTCTCCTGCAGGAGCTGCGCCTGGACGACGGCCGGTTCCAGCGGTACTTCAGGCTGACTGTTGCCCAGTTTGAAGACCTGCTAACCAGGGTACAGGACCGGGAGGTTTAGCTGCTGCTCTGCCCAGAACTGGTGCTTCATAGCCGGCCATAAGCCCCAGTGATAAACAATCGCAAAAAAAAAGATCTCTGTGTGTGAAAGAGCTGGGATTGATATGTATGTGTGTGTGTGTGTGTGTGTGTGTGTGCGCGCGCGTGCGCCCCCCAACTTTGATTATGGGCAATATATAATATAATATAATATAATATAATATATAAATATTGTGGCAAAAAGCGAGGGAACACCAGGACGTCCGTACGTCAGCACGTGGGTGACGATCTCAACGCTGATAGGCTGTCGCGGCGCGTCTTCACGCGAATTCGCCGCAAAAGTTCAATTATTTCAACTCGAGCGATGGCGCGATGAAGCGATGGCGCGATGAAGCGATGAAGCGATGAAGCGATTTTTCGCGTCCATCGCGCCGCGCTATCGCGTCCATCGCGTCGCCCGGCGCGATGAAGCGTCTAATCGCGTCTTTGCATTGACTTTACATGTAATCTTGTCGCGCGATGAAGTTTCATCGCGTTTGGTGGGTACGCAGCGTTAGGTCCTCGTCTGAGTAAAGTAGTAGCTGTTCAGCAAACATACTTTCGGAACAACAGTGCTATGATCAAAGTGCTATAGCTAAGAACATAGAAGTGCTTTATTTTTGGGGGGGGGGGGGGGGGGGGGGGGATCATGCTATGTAGAGTCGAGGTGAAGTCTGAACAGGTGAGTCTTGAGCTTTTTTCGGAAGATGGCAAATGACTCTGCTGTCCTGACATTGGTCGGGAGTTCGTTCCACCACTGAGGACCAGAACAGAGAAGAGTCTGGACTTTGCTGAGCGACATTTGTTTGATTTCAGCGATGGTGGTACCAGCCGGCCAGCTGAAGTAGAGGAGCGAAGTGCTCGCTTCGGGGCGTGTGGTTTGACCAGTGTTTGAAGGTAGATGGGTGCCGTTCCATTGATGGCCCTGAAGGCCAGTGCCATCGTCTTGAATTGTAACGCTTGCCCCTGGGTGATTATGGGACATTGAAATTGTATTGACTCTGGAAATCTTGAGTGTATTTTGGTCCTGCTCAATGTGTTAAATATCCTGAGATGACTTCTGTTGTGACACTATAAATAAAATTGAATTGAATTGTGTTGCCTGTGTCCGTGTGATTGTGTGGAATACACCGAATGAGACCGACAACTCTGTGTCCTGTGATCCTTGGAGCTATAAAGAACCCGGGTGACAATCATACCTGTCACATAACCTTTTAAACTGAAGACAAAAGCCAGAAGTTAGTGATGTTGCGCCCAACAGGGAGGGACTAATGTTTAGAATCAGCGGACTCCTTTCGAGCCGTCATTCTGTGAAATACCATCATGGAAGAACCCTTAAGAACCTTGTATTCTATCAGAGAAGAAGAAGACGGTTCCCAGCAGTGAAGAAGGCGTCTGAGAGGCTCTAATCTCCAAACACGTCAACACGCTGAGGACCAGGACCCTGCGACGTATCCAGATTACAGAGCATACCTGTCAGCAACCACAGCACGCCGCTCAATCTGGAGTCTGTTCACACTCGTTGTATTCAATTCACATTCTGCATGAATTCTTCGTGTTTGCGTGTTGTGTCATTAAGAAAAAAAGAAAGAGAGAGGTGTTGTAGATTTGCTCCAGTTGTTTCTTATCTCTCTCGCCCAGAGTCGCCCTCTGCTTTGGACTAATCAGAGGCAACACCCAGTCTGGATATTCACTCAGATTAGTGCTTTTACGGTGTCTTTATTTATCCTCTGAGCGCGTGCACATTCGCCTGCAAGTTATTCCCTCGTTCAGGAAGCCGCCGTGTTCTTCATCTTCTTCACCAGCTGTCACCGACGAAGCTCTTCATGTCGCTAAGTGTGAGAGTCGCTGTTTGCAGCGGGAGCTCCACTTTTCTCTCAGACGTCCTGCTCAGCGTTCGTCTCACCTCTTTAACAGACACAACACACATTCCTGTATACAAACACACACGCGCACACACACACTGCACAGACGCACACACAGACGCACATACACACACACACACACACACGCACAGACGCACACACACACACACACACACACACACACACACACACTGTTCATACCACAGCATCTGTAAAGAGTGCATCTGTGGTCAACAGCAGTTCTGTTTGATCAAAATCAAAGAGCTTTGATTGTTTCCCTCTATGATGGCTGTTAAAGGAATAATTGATCCAACAGCAGAAACTGTGCTCATTTCTGTGAAGGAAGTCCCAAAAGGAGAGCGGAGGGTCCAGAAAATTAAAGCATATCACTTAGACCACAAAGAGCATTAGGAGCTGACTAGTTTAATACCATTCATATTGTTTTTGGGTGAATTATTCCTATTAAATAAAGGCAAAATATCTTTAAAAAATAGATTTAAAGAAAAAGAAAATCAGAAGTTGTGTTTATAAGCTTTGAGTCAGTTTGGGAATAAAAACTTACAATTTTTTCAATACTTTTAACAATTTTCCTAAACTCTTTACACAGTAAGTGCAACATCCATCAGTGTAAAGTATACAAATAACACATTTCTTGTTGCTTTGACACAAACTGCATACAGTTAACACACATTTACACAATTAACACAAATGTAAATTTTAATTATTTTACCCACAAGCTCAACCAAAACCAAAACAATGGATTTTTACTGCCAAATTCACAAATGCTTTCACACAGTATGTCAGAACAGATAACATCATGTTCAACAACAAGCCTGTCTGTATGTTGTTCTTGTGTTTTACATTGCACTGTCTGCTTTTTCTGCTTCTGGTTAGACGCTAACGGCATTTCTTATTCTACTCTGCACGGCAATAAAGTTTAGTTTACAAAGTGGGATTTTTGAGCATGAAATTAACCGTTTTGCCAATTGTGTGTGGTAGGTGGAGGATGTGTTATGTATTTTGCAGCAGTTGACCCAAGAACAACTTGCAACACGGCGGCAACATGATGACATTGAAATGAACGAGGAGGCTTCGACACGGTCATGTTAAAACAGCAGATAAAACTTTGCTTTAACTTTGAGCAAACTGCAGATCTCAGACCAGTCCACTGGTTCTACTCACAGACTGCCGACATTCTCCTCTTCAGGAACGTGACCTGGCTCATTGTGGCCCTCCTGACCCCACACGTTCCACTGATGGGGGGCCGCAGCCGTGTGTGTGTGTGTGTGTGTGTGTGTGTGTGTGTTGACATTTGTGGCACATTCTAAAGAGAGAAAGTGGGTGTGGGAAAGACCTGCTCGCCCATCTCAGACTCACACACTCTCACACACGGTCAGCTGATATCCAACTCCCCCGACTCTCCCAGCACTTTATCTGTGTGTGTGTGTGTGTGTGTGTGTGTGTCTGTGTGTGTGTTTGTGTGTGTGTGCGTGCGTGTGTCGTCTGAGAGCAGGGATGCTGGGAAAGTCCCCTCAGCTTAAACACTATTTCAATGTGACCAGACCTCAGACTCTCAGAAACATCATTCACTTATCTTTTACACTTTTAAAGCTCATATTCTCCAGATGAAGAGGTCAGACATCGGGCAACATGAACATTTCATGTCCGCATATCAAAATAATCATGAAAATAAGAGAATCAGTTCTGAAAAGTAAAGCTGAAGTGCTTTAAATTTGCATTCTCTCTACTGGCCATCAGAGGGCGACTCATCTGGTCGATAAAAAGAAGTCTTATTGCTGATTTATTACCTCAGAAAACATTGTAAACATGAGTTTTCCTTCACCTTATACTTTGTATATTATTGTATACATATATGTATATGTATTGTATTGTATTGCATCACACCTTTTCTTTTTAGTGAAAACAGTCACATCTATGCAAATCAATGCATGATACAGGTTTCTGCTGTCAGACCACAGAACATATCGGTCATTAATGTTACCATGGCAAACATTAATTGTGATATGCTTCTACATTCTAATGTTGATCAAATCAATGTTTTGGAAGTAAAAAAAGGAAAATCACCTTTTGCTTGATTATATTTTGGCCACTAGGGGGCAAAATGGAGAAAACAACAACATATCATAAGAACGTTTTCCTGTTTACACATGACACACAGTCACACGTGTGCAGTGGTTAGGTTTAGGCAACAAGACCACTTTGTTAGCTTTAGGGAAAACATCATGGTTGTATGGGGTCAGTTCAGTCTGATTAATAATGAAAGCACAGAGAAGGATTCACAAATGTGTTTTGTGATTTATATATAAATTACTCTCTTCTCACAAATACATTTCGTTTTAAATAAATGTAATATAAATCCATAAATATATGAATAAAAAAGTATTTGCAATTTTCATCAAAAATGTATTTGTATGTTGTTACATTTATATACAAACTGTTAAACTTGAATTTAAAAGACGCTTTGCATTTGTGAACTTGTTTGCATTTGTTCGTGAACTGGTCTGTATTTATTTGTGGATTTTTGAGACTCTCCTGACGTGGCTGGATTCACAAATGCATTTTTTTCAACAAGGAACGCCAATTAGATGCCTCCCTCGTTTTCAGCCAATCACATGACTGCATTCCCACGAAGGGTACCTCACCATGGCCAGAGCACAGCTTTTTCTCTGGGCATTTTGCGCATTTGCGTTAGCTAACTAGTTACCCATAATGCTTTTAGACAACAGATCATAAGCTAACTTAGCTAGCATAATATGATCCTACTAACATCAGAAAACATAACGGTATCGGTCATTTGCTTGCTAAAGCTTACCTGTTGTTAATGCATGCAAAAATAAGTTACAAGCAAACCATAATAACTAAAAGGTAAATTGCTTACTACATTGGTTTCAATGTGCTGACTATAAGAGCTAGCTAACGTTAGCTAGCTAATGGATTTAGCTAGCTATAAACAAGCTAACGTTGGCTAGAGAGAGAATAAAATCACTTTTTTAAATACTTTTTGTTCTTATTTCTTTTACCGAAAAGCAACGCAAAATGCGCAGAGAAAAGGCTGTGCTCTGGCCATGGTGGGGTATCCCTCGTGGGAATGCAATCATGTGATTGGCTTAGAGTTCCTAGTTGAAAAAAATGCATTTGTGAATCCAGCCACCAGGAGAGTCTTAAAAATCCACAAATAAATACAGACCAGTTCACGAACAAATGCAAACAAGTTCACAAATGAAAAGCGTCTTGTAAATTCAAGTTTAACAGTTTGTATATAAATGTAACGACATACAAATACATTTTTGATGAAAATTGCAAATATTTTTTAATTCATATATTTATGGATTTATATTACATTTATTTAAAACGAAATGTATTTCTGAGAAGAGAGTAATTTATATATAAATCACAAAACACATTTGTGAATCCTTCTCTGTGCATTCATTATTAATGAGACTGAACTCACCCCATATGGTTGGCTTAAAACAAAGACTAGGCTGGCAAACAATGAAACATTCAGATTAATCACAGGATAGCTATAGATGAATCACGATTAATCACAACCATTAACCATTTGCAAATATACCCAAAGAAATACCCCTTTTCTCTTCTTCTTCTATATTGTTGTTGGAACGGAAAGATAAATGACAGAAAGCATATGCACCAGAATGTGAATCCTCGACAAATATGGATATACGTTTTTTTCAAAAGGTTCACCTTTTGAGTGAGGGTTAAAACTATAGCGAGGATAAAGGAAGAGACAAAGATTTCTGGATCCAGACAGCTTCACAAGGACGTCATTTGAGAGGTCATAACCAGCTTTATGAATAAGTCATCTGACAGTGTTAAACAGCTTATCTCACTGTTCAACGCGTGACACTTCCCTTTCAAATGGTGCTTCTCTGACTCACAGTCACATCTGAGAGGATGTTTTACCATCAAAACGTCTTGGAATGAGTTTTCAGTTTTCAGATGTGTGCAGCATTATACAAAGACGAGTCTTTACTTTGACTTTGACTTTTAGGAAGGACAACTAATGTCCTTGAAATTCACGAAAGAAAGACAACAATTCATAGAGAACAGTTAACGTCAGCGCTCCTGATCTCTTCGTCCTACTTCCAAACAGAAGAATCTATGTTTGATTGTGTTGACCTGGAAGACAGAACTTCTCAGAAGACGTCTTTACAGAAGGTTATTTCTTTATCGTTTCAATTTTCTTTAAAAAATGGCCAACAGGTTTCAGCGTAACTGAGTAGAAACTAGAGCAAGTAATTGGTTTTTATAGTGGATCTGCCATTAAATGTGCCTTTGAGTGAGCACAAACAACAGAAAAGTCCCGTTTCTTTATTTCTCATCGGTTTCTATAAATACAGAGCACGAGAAAAGACACTCATGCGGAGAATGAAGGGGATTTCTTTGTGTGAGAAGACGTACTTTAAGTGGATTAACATCTTGACCGATGAAAGAAAGGAAGGAAGATGGAGAGAGGGGAGAGTGGATGATGAGAGAAAAGGATAATTGTGTGCTTCTGCAGTGAAAGAGTGTTATTCTTTGGCGCTGCTGAGAGCTGGTCATTGTTGAGTGGAGTTTACCAGTGGGACCGGTCATCTGAGATCACACATCCTGATAGTCGCCCTCAGACCTGATCTCCATGAGCTGCCGGAGGAGGCTTACCCAAGATTATCTCCCAGATTCAACACCAAGTTCTGACCACAAACAAGAGGGATATTCACTTGTTTGTTTGTGCGTCCTGCACCATCCCAGCAATAAAGAGACGAGAAGACTTTCACTTGAGGGATGTGAAGTGCTGAACGTCACACTGGACACGTTCGTGGCAAAATGGAGACTAAATTAAAAGAAACTTAAAACCAACTGCAACACATTCAGCTATGCAAGGGCAACTCTTTTTTGACAGATTTAGTTCAAGTCAAGCTGAAACGGCATTTAAAGAGTATCTATCTTCTGTACGTTGACGTATTTCCTAGAGAGAAAGACCTACATAACCTTCTGGCTCTGTGCTGCTAAAACATACAGATTCATTGATGTGTGTTTATTCTTTGAAATGGGTTGGTACTAGCTGATGTAAGCATATTTCATATTTTGTTTTCCATGAATAAGTGAAATAATATGAAATAGATTTTCTTGTAATTATTTTTGTTCAATAAGTAATAAATAATAATTAATAAGTGCACAATATGAGTGGAATCTAAAAAGGTACATTTTTAATTTTTTCTCCAGCTCGACTTTAATTGTAAAAGTTACCAAAGATCAAACAGGTTAGTCTTCATGATTTTGTCAGGCTGCAGGCAAGAGGACAATTAACAAAACGACAATGTGCTTCATGAAACAAGGCAGCAAAGAATGAGAATAAGGGTAAAAGACGTGAGCACGGAGGAAGGAAAGACTAGGATGAATTAGATTAGATGGGGCAATGCGGGTGCACTGGGGAGGACAATCGTGCTTCAACAGGGGACGGGACGACTGGTCGAGTGTGAGTGCGTCCTACAGGTCCTTATTCTAAAAGACTTAAGTTCTATAAGTTCTATCTAAAGTGTAACATCCTATTTCACTTACAGAAGCAATTCCCAAACATTTGGCTGTGTTCTATCCTGTCTTAAACCTTGTATATTATTTTAAAAATGAATTATTTTTGATATGTACTTTACTGCTCTTATACTCACCTGACTTCCTCCTTTTCTGCCACGTAGAGCACTTTCCTTTCGTGGTCTGTCCCAGTAGAAATACAGAACCTACTCAGCTCTTCGTACCGTGAGTATGACTCCAAACACTCAAACAGAACCACGAGAACCGCAATAGCTACACAAGACCACATCGATACAGTGACTCTGGGTGTCTCCTGAGTGCTGCGGTGACTCAGTAACCGTTAAATCAACCAATCCCATAAACCATTGCGAGGTGTAAGTGTAGTCAATGAAGCGGTGAATATGATTAGATAATATCTAAAATGATAACAACAACAGGCGTTGTACCAAAGGGATTGTCAGCTGCTATGGAGGTAAGAACTGGACCTTAGTGGGCAGATGAGATAGCTGGTTGTATTCCATATTGTTTGTCAATTAAATGATGGATGTGAAATTGTGTTGAATAGTCAAGTCAAATTAAGTCAAATGTATTTAAATAGCCAGTCAAAAACAACAGGAGGGATGAACATACAGAAAACAAAGGGACTTGTCATCAGCGACTCCTTACCCCCATGACCCTGACCGTGGAGAGTCACTGACCGAATCAAACAGCCGGTTCTTAAATCTATGACCGCCCGTCCATTTTGCTTTGTGTTGGGTGTGAACACGGCATAAAAGCATGGAAGCACATTTTAAAGACAATCAAGTCGGAGCATTGTCCTCCCTGCCAGACAGCTATTAGTCTCCTTTCATTTCAGAAGGCTGCAGCACAACAATGTGCCTGCAAACACTTGAGATGTATTAGTCAAAGAACAGCTGCCTTTTACTATTGTGTTGTTATACAGGTGTTGGTGGTGTGTTCAGGTGTTTATGGGAATCCAGGAAAATATCCACATTGATGTGATTGTCTAAACATGCTTCTCTCCATCACAGCCCCCCCCTCGTCCTTTCCCATGGTTTTCCCAAGCTAGCTCTCCCAGGGCGTTTGACCCGACTTCATTCCCCTCTCTGCCCTCTTTCTGCCCCTCTTGGGGCTTATTACCCTCTGCTGCAGCTACACAGGCTCTTATTGTAGCTGAGCCTACGCCGTTACCACCCATCTCACACGCACACAAACGTCCATGACACACAGGAATACATGCACATACATGCAGAGACGGACAGAAAGAGAGAACCTACACTACACACTACACACACACACATACATTTCCTTTTTCCTTTTATACACTTTTCCTTGATAAATAAGATCTGGTTCGGGTGATCACCTACTCAGTACCTCATTAACTCCAATGAGGTGTGCCTGTGTGGCTGGAGTGGTATCTTTTTTTTTTTTTTTTCCAGAGCTGTATATATGTCTATATATATATATATATATATATATATATATTAGGGCTGTAATATGATGATTAATCACCATTCGTAAATATAAATTGAAATATAAATGAAAAATCCCCATTTTCTCTGTATATTGCTGTGGGAACGGAAAGATAAATGACAGAAGGCGAATATTCACCAGATTTTCTCTACAAATAGAGACGATAGCCTACCACTTTTTATCAGACCAAGTACAAGTACTTAAATTTCAGTATTTGCCAAGTACTTAATAATACTAATACAGTTCTAACAATAACTTTCAACTTTGTGTTTGTCCGATACAAATAGAGCAGAGTTTGCAGTAGAGACATTAATAATTCACTGTTTGATTAATCGAGAATAGTGCTGGTCCAGCTTAAATGTCAGTCCACCTTAAATCGTCTTGAGCCGAAGCAGCTTGTTGCTAACTTCGGGGCTAACTCCCTTCACTTTAACTATCAGCTGGATGACAACAACACACGGGAACTTTGCTTGTGTCTTTATTCCCCGACAAATAAACAGCACACACTACACTACTTCATTCACAGCTGTAATGCCATCACATGCTCTCTCTATCTTTCTCAATCACTCTCTCTCGCTCCCTCAATTGGACACTCGCTGTTGCATGCTAACGTTAAGTGCTAACGTTAAGTGCTAACGTTGTGTGCTAACATCCGTAGCACATCGGTGAAACCCTGACAGATTCTCTCAGCAGACACACAGCTGACAACATGAAGTGATGTGATGAAGACTCACTAGACGTCTGTTAGCTTCATACTGCAGCTGCTGATAAATGATGATTTAACATGTTTGTGCATCAGATTATGGTTGCAGCTGGTTATTAGGCTCCATGGTGAGAGGTTAACGCCACGTTGCTGCTATGGTGTTGCACCGTTGTATTGCAGTAGTTTTATGAGGCTGCGTGTTAATTGATTGTTCCATCTTTGTTTTTTTTATACTCAAACAGAGTAAATGCATTAATTCCATAAATTAATGTATTATGGTCCTTATCTTTTAAAGTTTTCACATGTGTGTTTTAAATGATTATAATATAATAATATTTTAAGCACTTTACGTCAGCACTGTACTTACCTTTTGATGTCACTGCACTGGCTCCCAGTTCAATTTTGGATTGAATTCAATTTGGATTCAGAATTCAAAAACACGATCCCCATTTAAAAGGCAGGTCTGTTCAATGTGACTATTATTTATGTCCCCACATGACAAATAAAACACATTCACACAAACACACACAGTCATGTTTCCATCACTTTAGAGGACATTACACTGACATTCATTTCCTGGAGACTGACCCCAAACCATAACCTCTTCTTGACTAATTCTAGGCCTAACCTAAACCTAACACATTTTGTCACAAGAAGGAAGGCAAGTCATCACAATGTGACTATGTTAACAGATTTATGACCCCACAAAATGAGTAACACACACCCTTCCTTCCATGGTGACTGAGGGTGAAAACCAGCTGAAAGCAGATCACACACCATCCTATTGAACTGATATTATTTTGTTTCATTTATGCAAAAAAACAAACAGTAAAAATAGTAGAACAGTGTTTTGCTGGGAAGCTCCCAGATGTGGATATGCAGCGTTCCTGTCCTGAATAAATAAAGTTAGAAGTCCAGCGCCATGAGCAGACCTCCAGTTTATTTCAGAACAATGAGGGAGGAGGAGGAGCGTCAGAAAAACCACAGAAGAAGGAGGGAAGTCGGAGAAAAGGAGGAAGAGAGTGAAGGACTCGGAGACAGAAAAAGCCGGCCGTGGCGTCGTGACTGTGGTGATTTAGTGGCATCAATCACAGAGAGGGAGATGGAGTGAGAGCAGCGTTAGAATGTCGGAGAGGCAGAAAGCAAGGAAGTGGTGCACGGCGGCCTGTGTGTGTGTGTGTGTGTGTGTGTTTGTTGACTCAGGCAGTGAGCAGCGCAATTGTTTGATTTCAGTCCCTGAAGTCAGATTCTCAGGCTGAACACTATGTATGACCAGCTGGTTTACTGATTGGTTTATATCCTGACTGTTTAATTTACTGACTGATTCATTTACTGACTGGTTTATATCCTGACTGTTTTATTTACTGACTGGTTCATTTACTGACTGGTTTATAGCCTGACTGTTTAATTTACTGACTGATTCATTTACTGACTGGTTTATATCCTGACTGGTTTATATCCTGACTGGTTTATTTACTGACTGGTTTATTTACTGGCTGGTTTACATCCTGACTGTTTAATTTACTGACTGATTCATTTACTGACTGGTTTATATCTTGACTGGTTTATTTACTGACTGGTTTATATCCCAACTGGTTCTTTTAATGACTGGTTCATTTACTGACTGCTTTATTTACTGACCAGTTTTTGCTTTGGACTCTCCATTAGATTTAAAAATGTTATTAGTCAAATGAATGGATTTGATCTATGTCTATCAGTGCACAGCATGCGTTTGTAATGACTGATCCACTTGTGGGTCCGTTTAAAAGTGACATACAGACCCAACCTGAATGGGCCTGGAACGGTGTGACGGTTGACATGGTGGCACACAGCAGCCATGTTGGCTCCAGTTAGGACCGATAAAGATCAGAGAGGCTGAGTGGACACAACTCCCTTTGATTTCTACCAAATTAGCTTCAGGCTAAAACCAAAACTGATCTCATATCAGCTTTAGTGTGTGTGTGTGTGTGTGTGTGTGTGTGTGTGTGTGTGTGTGTGTGTGGTGAAGTTAGTGTGAGATCCTCTTATGTAACGCAGAATTAAGACATGAATATGGACATGAAAGACAAGCCGGGATACACTGAACACAACACAGGAGCACATGATACACATGTGACACAGTGGCGGTTCTAGGGGGGGCCAGCAGGGGCCAGGGCCCCTGTAACACTGAGTCTGGACCCCCCTGTGGCCCCCCCTCCGAACGAAGAATAATACAGTATTTATCAGTTCCGCCTCTTACGCCGACGCAAAAGGTGGAACAAATAATACGCCCCGGGTTGAATGTGCCCCTCTGACAAAACCTCTGGCCCCAGCCAGGCCCCCTCAGTAAAATTGGTCTATAACCTCCACTGATGTGACGCACACACACTCACACTCACACACACACACACTCACAAAGAGACAGACACGCAGAGTTAGGTGTCTATATGTCTGTGAAAAGCGACGGTCGCCTTTTCCCCGAGCCTACCGGGTTGCCCTAGACACACATAGAACGTCACCATTGCCACACTATACTTCCCAGCATGCATACATACCAGCTGCCGTCGCGGCGGCGTTACACCCCTGGAATAGCGACAAATGCACTCGGACATAAACAACCACCACACACGTCAGTTCAGTTAACAGCATTTATTGTACAAAACAACACAGCGACCAGGGAAACACTGATTCCGCTCCATAATTCACTCCGTAACAATACATTTCCTCGAGAAACAAACACACCCGACTACTCACAGTCTTCCGGTCCGTCCGCATACTGGTCCGTGTGGCAGCGCGCGCCACATCGGGCCAGTTCCTTATCTGCTGTCCCGGGACGGTGGAATGGGGTTTGCGAGGGGCAGGGGGGGTGATGTGTAGGCGTGCACACGTCATTGGCGTTGGTGAGGGTGATGTGTTGTTTTTGTATTGCGCTGTCTGTAGGGGTGAAATATAGGGTGTATATATAGAGGGGAAAATATATTTCAGCGTGGTGAGGATATTGGGGAGGCTACAATACGATATAGGGCATCCCTCTCCAAGTGGGCTCTCCCGATAAGGGGCTGATGGGTGGGCCTACTTAAGGCGAAGGAGGGGAAGGGCCAAGGGGGGGGGCATTTTCAGATGCAGCAGCTTGCGGAGAGGCTGTGTTTTTCCCCCACTGATAGACCGAAAGTGAGCCTGGCATTACCTTTCAATGGCTGGTTTGTTTAATTTGTCAATTCAGTATTCTGTTCATTTTTTTGTCCTTTGGTATTGTTTTTGCACCTCGCACCTGCAAAATAAACTCCATCACTTTGTCATCTAAATTCCGTGAGCTGCCTCCTGCTTCAAGCATTTCACCACCATTTTCACCTCCTGGTTGTGTTCCGTCCCGTATGTGAGTTGGGGGTGCGGTACCTCTTTCCCACAGTTGGTGGCAGTGGTGGGATTGTGGCGCCCTCCAAGAAAACTAAAAAGAACACTGGAAGACAGGAGCTGATACGGCAGAGGATGTCCATCCGTCATCTAACCCGGGGGAATCCAAGGCGTGAGCAGGAGGAGGAAGAGGGTGGAGCCCGAGGAGGTGAGCCAGTGGCTGATGATGCGGCAGAGGACACAGGGACACTGAACCTGGCGTCTCTCTACCACCTCCTTCAGAAGACCCTCCAGAGTCAAGAGCGAGAGGCACATAAGCAGGAGCAGAGATGGCGTAGCATGCAGGTGCAGCTGAACAATGTCCGAGATGAGATGGAGGAAGAGCGAGGGCGTAGCGGGGATGGACGTCAGCCAGGGGGAGGTGGCGTTCGACTTCCAGAGGCACCACCACCAGCAGCACCGCGGGATCCAAGACTTGGACCAGCAGCCCCAGGAGACCCAGCAGCACCGATTCCAGCCGCCTGGACCAGGGCAGCAGTACCAAAGCTGGAGGAGGGAGATGACATTGAACAGTATCTCACCACCTTCGAGAGACTGGCAGTGGCCTATCGGTGGCCAAGAGCTGATTGGGCTGTGTACCTGGTACCTTACCTGACAGGACGGGCCCGGGCCGCATACGTGGCGATGGATATCGTGGAGGCCATGGACTACGACAAGGTGCGGGAAGCCATTCTCACCAAGTACGAGATCAGCGAAGAGATCTACAGGCAGCGGTTCCGTGATCCAGAGGTCCGACCGGGAAAGACCCCGAAAGAGCTGTACAACCGCCTGAAGGACTCGTATAGAAAGTGGATCAAGCCAGAGGGGAAGACTGTTGAGGAGATCGGAGAGCTCCTCGTCCTGGAGCAGTACCTGCGGTCCCTGGCGCCTGAGGTGCGAGTGTGGGTGAAGGAGCATGACCCGACGACTGGCCAGCAGGCTGCCGAGCTGGTAGAGGCGTTCCTGGCTGCCCGACAGGGGCCGAAGACGTTCCGGTTCCAGAGCTACAGCCGACCACCATCCGGGGGTAAGTCGGGGGTATTCGGTATGGGAGTTGGTCCTAGAGGGTCTGGACAGAGCAGGACACCAAACATACAGCCTCACACAACCCCCACTTCACAGTCTAGACCGCCATACAATTCACCTTCTACCTCACAGCCTAGACATGCCCTAACCCCCACAGCCACACCGAACAGAGGAAGTGTGGTATGTTACTACTGTAACCACGTAGGCCACATTAGCCGAGAGTGCCCCATCAAAAAAGCCAAAGAGATGGGCATGTTTAGTGTACCTGAGCCATCCCGTAGTGCAGCTAATGAGTGTGTTGGTAAAGTTCAGACGGTCCAGGTTCAAGTCAATAGCAAAGCTACTGTTGCTCTCCTAGACACAGGCAGCACACAGACCTTAGTTCAGCCCTATCTGATAGACCGGCCAGAGGAACTGGGAAAAGGGCAGATCAGGGTTTGCTGTGTGAACGGAGATGAGCATGTATATCCGGTGGCAGAGATATGTCTTGTGGTTAGAGGGCAGACTTTTTGGCTTACGGTGGGGGTGGTTAAAGGCTTGAGCCATCCAGTAGTGTTGGGACAGGACGTGTTCATACTACCGGAGCTAGTACAGTCCACCACACCAGTTAGCATGGTGGCAACTCGGTCTCAGGCTAAAGCTGATGCTACCAGGTCCCTGCTAGACATGATGCCTTTCAGTCAGAGTGACATTAGCCCACCTGAGCCGGTAAAGCCTCACAAAAGCCGCAGACAGAGAAGGAGAGGGAAACTGCAGGGCACAGTGCAGAAGCTGGGAGATAAGTTGGTGGTTCCTGAGGTGCCAAAGGGGGATTTGTGGGAGATGGCAAGTAATTTTCAGGAACTGCAGAAGGACGATGAATCCTTACAAGAGACATTTAGCAAAGTGACAGAAATTGATGGGGTGAAGACTGGTGTAGCTGGAACTTTATCTGGAGAGTACTACTTGATGCGGGGAGGGCTATTGTATCACCAACCTGAAGGGGGCAGCAGTGAGCAGTTAGTTGTCCCTAAGTGTCTCCGACAGAAGGTTTTGATGTTGGGTCATGATGTTCCTTGGGCAGGGCATCTGGGCAATGTTAAGACATTGGAGAGGATAGCTGCACGTTTCCACTGGCCAGGGTTATACAGTGAGGTGCAAAGGTACTGTAAGTCGTGTCCCACCTGTCAGCTTACTAGTAGCCACAAAGTCAGACCTTCCCCTCTACACCCACTCCCTATCATAGGGGTCCCCTTCCAAAGAATAGCCATGGACATAGTTGGGCCCTTGGAAAGAACACAGTCAGGCCACAGATTTATTCTCGTTGTGTGTGATTATGCTACCAGATACCCTGAAGCTTTCCCCCTGCGCAAAATCACAGCTGGCGCGATTGCGCGTAGTCTACTGCAGTTGATCTCTAGGGTAGGCATACCATATGAAATCCTCACAGACCAGGGCACTGCATTCCTATCTAAAACACTCAAACAGGTGTATAGTTTACTGGGGATAAAAGGGATAAGGACCACTCCCTACCACCCTCAGACTGATGGGCTGGTAGAAAGGTACAACCGAACCCTGAAGAGCATGCTAAAGAAGTTTGTTGCAACTAACGGCAAAGACTGGGACCAGTGGCTGCCATACCTCATTTTTGCATATAGGGAGGTGCCGCAGGCATCCACAGGGTTCTCACCCTTCGAACTGTTGTATGGGCGTCAAGTCAGGGGCCCTCTGGATTTGCTGCGTGAGGCCTGGGGAAGTCCTAGACCCAGCGAGACCAACAGCATACTCGCCTACGTCCTGAAGATGCGGGACAAAATGGAGGAGATGGCCAGTCTGGTAGAAGACAACATGCAGCAGGCCCAGCAGACCCAAGCCCGGTGGTACGATCAGTCCGCGAGGCAGAGGAGCTTCAAGCCAGGGCAGCAGGTTCTCTTGCTGTTGCCAACGACGGAGAACAAGCTTCTGGCACGCTGGCAGGGGCCGTACCGGATTATTCGTCAGATGGGGCCGGTGACCTATGAGGTGGAGATGCCAGGAAGGCGTAAGACCAGGCAGGCCTTCCACATCAATCTCCTCAAGGAGTGGCATGAGCGGGAGCGGCCGCTCAGCCATCAGCTGATGGTGCGAGCTGTGGTGGAGGATGAGGAGGCTCCAGAGCAGTTCTTTCCTTCGCAGGTCCCCACCACTGAGCCTGACCTCTCGCACCTGACTGTTGAGGAAGCGCACGAGCTGACGGCCATCATCCCGGAGGGGCTGTTCTCGGAGCAGCCGGGGCGCACCTCAGTGGTGGAACACGACATCCAGCTCAAAGACTCCAAGCCAGTGAGACAGCGGATGTACCGAATCCCCGAACGCTTGTTGCCTGTACTCCAGGAGGAGTTGGAGGTAATGAAGCAGCTGAGGGTCATTGAGCGGTCCTACAGTGGCTGGAGCAGCCCGGTGGTTCTTGTTCCAAAGAAAGACGGGAGCCTCCGCTTTTGCATTGACTTCAGGCAGCTGAACGCCCAGTCCAACTTTGACGCATATCCCATGCCGAGGTTGGAGGACCTCATAGAGTGTCTGGGAAAGGCTCAATTCGTCACCACGCTTGACCTCTGTAAAGGGTATTGGCAGGTCCCGTTGGCTGAAGAAGCGAAGCCATACACAGCCTTCCGTACCCCTCAAGGTCTGTACCAGTTCACGGTTATGCCGTTTGGCCTGCAGGGAGCGCCGGCATGCTTCCAGAGGTTGATTGATCGGGTGCTGGACGGCACCGACACCTTTGCCGCGGCGTATCTGGACGATATCGTCATCTATAGCGCCACCTGGGGGCAGCATATGCAGCATCTGGGAGAGGTGCTGCGCCGCATCCATGAGGCGGGGCTGACGATCCAGCCAAAGAAATGTGCCCTGGCTCAGTCAGAGGTCAGGTACCTCGGGCACATCATCGGAGGAGGGGTGATTAGGCCTCAAAAGGACAAGCTGGAGGCTGTCCGCGGCTGTCCCCAACCCCAGACCAAGAAGGACGTGCGGTCTTTTTTGGGGCTCGCTGGATGGTACCGGAGATTCATCCCGAACTTTGCTACCCGTGCAGCACCTCTCACTGATCTGACCCGGAAGTCGGGGTCCACAAAGGTCAGGTGGGAGGAGGTGCATGAGGAGGCTTTCCAGGACCTGAAAGCAGCATTGCTCTGTGAACCAGTGTTGCAAAGTCCGGACTTCGAGAGACAGTTCACGGTGCAGACCGATGCCTCTGGAGTGGGACTGGGGGCAGTTCTTCTCCAGGGGGAGGCCGAAGAGCAGAAGCCTGTGGCGTACTAATGCACGCATTACCAGATGGTTTTGTCTTTGCAGTCATTCAAGTTTCAGATTAAGTACAGGGCGGGGAAGCAGAACCCGGTGGCAGACTTCCTGTCTCGTCACCCTACTGACGAGTCTTTGGAGGGGGGAGGAAATGTGAAAAGCGACGGTCGCCTTTTCCCCAAGCCTACCGGGTTGCCCTAGACACACATAGAACGTCACCATTGCCACACTACACTTCCCAGCATGCATACATACCAGTGCCGTCGCGGCGGCGTTACACCCCTGGAATAGCGACAAATGCACTCGGACATAAACAACCACCACACACGTCAGTTCAGTTAACAGCATTTATTGTACAAAACAACACAGCGACCAGGGAAACACTGATTCCGCTCCATATTCACTCCGTAACAATACATTTCCTCGAGAAACAAACACACCCGACTACTCACAGTCTTCCGGTCCGTCCGCATACTGGTCCGTGTGGCAGCGCGCGCCACATCGGGCCAGTTCCTTATCTGCTGTCCCGGGACGGTGGAATGGGGTTTGCGAGGGGCAGGGGGGGTGATGTGTAGGCGTGCACACGTCATTGGCGTTGGTGAGGGTGATGTGTTGTTTTTGTATTGCGCTGTCTGTAGGGGTGAAATATAGGGTGTATATATAGAGGGGAAAATATATTTCAGCGTGGTGAGGATATTGGGGAGGCTACAATACGATATAGGGCATCCCTCTCCAAGTGGGCTCTCCCGATAAGGGGCTGATGGGTGGGCCTACTTAAGGCGAAGGAGGGGAAGGGCCAAGGGGGGGGGCATTTTCAGATGCGGCAGCTTGCGGAGAGGCTGTGTTTTTCCCCCACTGATAGACCGAAAGTGAGCCTGGCATTACCTTTCAATGGCTGGTTTGTTTAATTTGTCAATTCAGTATTCTGTTCATTTTTTTGTCCTTTGGTATTATGTTTTTGCACCTCGCACCTGCAAAATAAACTCCATCACTTTGTCATCTAAATGCCGTGAGCTGCTTCCTGCTTCAAGCATTTCACCACTATTTTCACCTCCTGGTTGTGTTCCGTCCCGTATGTGAGTTGGGGGTGCGGTACCTCTTTCCCACAATGTCCATCACATAAAGGTTGTTATAGCGGCCCTTTGTCACTATCGACGCACGCTGCGGTATAAAGGGCTTTACGCGTGCCAATGTAAGTGTAAGTGTATGCCGCTGTAGCCAAAGTGCATAACAAAGCAACTGTCCAGTCAAAGCTTCTCTTTTTGTTGCAAATTTATTTATACAGCCGACTCGAATACTCACTAAACACAACACATTCTCTCTGTGGCATAACACGGCATGGCACGCGTAAAGCCCTTTATACCGCAGCGTGCGTCGATAGTGACAAAGGGCCGCTATACTTGTCAAAACCGTATGAGTTCCTCAGCGTGCGCACCTGTGCTGATTACCCACCTACATTTATCACTTCAGGCCAATTACCTGAACAGAAATCGCCACCTACTGGCACAAAATGTGTACAACATTACAAAACAAAGAAAATGACCGATTTGGCTCCTACACACCGGCTCCTAATTGTTAATGGCGTGTAACATAACAATTCAAACAAACAAAAAAAAACAAAAGGAGCCAACTGTTCTTCTTAGTGATAAATGTATAACAATCCCATTAGTGCAAAAACACCAATTAAACCTCACAGGCTGTTTGTGTGTGTGTGTGTGTGTGTATGCGTGTGTGTGTGTGTGTGAGGTGCACAGACACACATTGAGACAGTTCAGTTAAAACATATTTGCACTCTAATGAGCAAATTAACATGCAACTCTAGCAGTGAATCAGCTCAGAGTCAACCTGAACTGAAGCCAATGCTGAAGTGCCTTCTCTCTGCTGGCCATCAGGGGGCGTTGACCTGGGGCTGCATGGTGGTGTAGCGGTTAGTATCATCGCCTCACAGCGAGAGAGTCCCGGGTTTGATTCCTGGGTTGGGTCTGGGTTCCTTCTGTGTAGAGATTGCATGTTCTCTCCGGCTATGTGGGTTCTCTCCGGGTTCTACGGCTTCCTCCCACAGTCCCACATGCAGGATGGTTACCTAACTGTCTCTACATGTCTCCCTGTGATAGACTGGTTACCTGTCTGTCTCTCTACATGTCTCCCTGTGATAGACTGGTTACCTGTCTGTCTCTCTACATGTCTCCCTCTGAGAGACTGGTTACCTGTCTGTCTCTCTACATGTCTCCCTGTGATAGATTGGTTACCTGTCTGTCTCTACATGTCAGCCCTGTTATACTTGCAACCTGTGTGTGTGTGTGTGTGTGTGTGTGTGTGTGTGTGTGTGTGTGTGTGTGTGTGTGTGTGTGTGCGCGTGTGTGTGTGAAACTGTATCTCTTCTGGCCAACAATGACCCATTTCTCAGCCTGGTCTGGGACTTTGTGTGTGTGTGTGTGTGTGTATGTGCATAAGTCTGCTCACACATCCTGATCACCCCATTCCCAAGACACTGCCGACGCCCTAGGGTGCTCACTTACTCTGTCACACAGAGGCCGCTGTCTGCTGAAGGCCACACTGTTACATAACAAGGAAACGAGGGAGAAAGAGACAGAAAGTGATACAGAAATGTGATACAAGACAACTTCACATCTTCAAAGGCTGTTCACCAGATCCCCTTTAACGGGGGAATTTACTACCGTTGTATGTGCATGTCCAGGCTGTGTTGATAACATTGCATGGAATAAGTCACAAATAAGTCTCAAGGCCTTTCCATAAGTCCCAACCACTTGAGAGACAGGTGAGATTGACGTTGACTGACTGATAACTCACATGATGTCACTAACGATTCACGTTACTAACGGTTGGCATGACAAATGTCAACGTTTACTTTTAGTTTGACACGGGACAATAACAGCGGTCTTCTTAACTAAAGTCCTGTGATTGTTCGACCCGTCCACCTCTCCTCGCTGCTTTCCTGTGTGGTCTATCTCTCTCTTTATACTACGTCTGTTGCACTACCCATAATGCAGCAGGTCGCTCATCACATACAAACGCACACACGCTTCTTTGGCTTCTGACACTGACGTCATAAACCCACGTTTCTCGTGTCTGTATGGTTTTAGAATTTCCTGCTGCTACACAGCCCTCTGACCTCTGGAGGCTCTTTTTTTAGACTTGCTGACCTTTGACCCCTGCTGCTTTATTTTGGCTAGTAAACCGTCTGGGAAACTGACAGGGATTTCCCCCACTTGCTGCGTTTGTTTTCGTGATTCTGTGTATATGAGATGTACATTTAGCACTTTTCTGTCAGTAGGACGTTCTCATGAAAAAAATGACCTCTGAACCGAGAATTATGTCATTTGCAATGTTTTTCAACATTAAGGGCATTTCAGATGTTGGGGTTGTAGCAGGAGCAGATTTGGTTATCAACAGTTAATTATTAATGTCAATATGATTATCGATATTAATAATTATATTTAATATACTATCATAATATAATCATGAATAAACGGGGCACCACCCTGGGATCAGGGAAAAGATAACCTAAAACTGTATTCAGTCTCAATATAAAAGGTTTTATACTTAGAAGCATAAAAACAATCTAACAATTAAAAAGGCGTGAAATTCAAGCACTAGCCCTCACAACCTGCTGTTATCCAGTGACATATACACATCAAGCACAAGAGACCGCTAGTTATAATATGATAAGTTTTATTAAAATCAGTAATAATGATCACAATCAATAACACTGCAATTAACAAAGCCTTATTACCTAACTACCTAACACACAAAACTAAGCTACGGAAGACACACGTGGAGTGCGTGTGTGTGTGTGTGTGCGTGTGCGTGTATGGCGTCACATTGATGTCAAAACACTTAGAAAGACGCGCAGCAGCGTGTGTGTGAACGCATGGTTACTTTGTTATGCGTGCGTGCGTTGTCGTGCGCAGGTTGTATGTCACGCGTAACAAGAAGCTGCGTACATGTTCATATGTATAAGAAGCAGCGTGCGCATGTCTGTCTGTCACTGTTTGACAAATGTTGTTACGCGTTCACACGCACGTGCGGTCGCAGATTCTGATGCTGCGCGGCCGGAAGTTGATCTGCGGTGCGCACCTACTCCGCGTAACTTGAACGCGTAATGCAGTTGCCTCCCCTGGTTGACTGAAATGAACAGGCCAACACGTGCGTGTGAACGCGTAACAACATTTGTCAAACAGTGACAGACAGACGTGCGCACGCTGCTTCATATGTAGGCAGGTTCTTGTTACGCGTGACAGAGTCTGCGCAGGTCGTTTCCGCGTACATGTGAGCGCATGACAAAAATGTTCAATTATCTTCATGCGAGCGTTAATGCGTGCATTCGCTAAAAAACGCATGAATGTTACGCGTAGTTACTCCGTAATGTGATCACAGGCGTGCAGCAGCCATCACGCGTGAACGCGTGACCATTATAAGTCAATGAGGAAACTACATTACACGTCAGGTGCTGTGTGCTGCACAGGCGTCAAAGCACGCGGGTGTGACGCGTTCAGTTAATAGGTGCGCAAGTATTATGACACGATCCTAACGCCATAGTGCGTGCGCGTGCATGCGCGCGTGTGTAGAGAGAGAGGGAGAGAGAGATATGGTCGGGCGCGACCACCAGGTGGAGCTATTCCTCACAGCGTTCAGGGGCGGGGCCACTGACGTTAGATGGCGTAGCGAGAGAGAGAGAGAGAGAGGTGGAGCTATGTCCTTAACGTCCTGAGCTGGAAACAGCTGGCGGAGGATATGCGTACGTGTGCGTTAGCGGGACACAAACAAAGAGAGGGGAGAATGGGGAGAATGGGGAGAATGTGCGAGCGATATTTCTGAGGCTCAGAAGACGGGCCGCTATCACACGGGCGCGCGTGAATGAACTGGCGTTTATTCCGCGAGACCGGTCTTTTAACTGATAGTAGAGGCTTTCTGAGCTCACGAATATGGCGGAGGTTAGTCGAAAACACTGTTGCAGAAATCAACCCAGCTGTGTGGGTCCACGATCAGTATTCAAATACAGCAGCACATAACAGCGGGCTCGGCGGTCCGCGATCAGAACTTAAAACACATTAACAAGAATTACAAGCATATCCTACACTATCACGTATGTCTCTGCCCAGACTGATAGCCTCTTACTGGTGTCGTTGCGTAGGTTGTGAGTCCGTCCTGGTGTTTGCCAGCGGGAGACGTGACGAGTCGGCTTAGTCCAGGCGAGAGCGGAGCGGGTTTCCTCTCGTTGGTCAAACTCGAATAAAGAAAACAGTCCGTGTTTCTTTCTTCCACGGACGGCGATATAATCGCGGCTTGGCAATTTAGTCAGCTTACTTCAGACAGCGTCTGGTAGTTGGACGGCAGGAACCGGCTTGGTTCCTCTTGTTGCAGCGGTGTGCTGCTGGGCCGTGTCCACCTCCTGTTGGTGGAGGGGTTGCCTCCCGTGGCAACGTGGTGTTGCGATGGAAGCGCGTTGGAAGCAGCGCCAGAGTAAGAGTGGGAGCCGGAGAGTAAGAGAGTAAGAGCGTAAGAGAGCGTTCTCCAGGCGGCTTCGGTTTATAAAGCTCACGGCTGCTGCCGGGGACCCCCTGGGGTAGCTGTTGTGACGTCACATTTCTCACCTGGGTGAGAAGTGAAACTAAAATGGCGGTGTAGTTTTTAATCTCCTTCGTTCCTTTGTCCTGGCCGCATGTGTAGGCTTTTGTAGGCCGCATTGTGTAGTCCTAACGGTTAGGTCCCCAACACAGAGAAGAAAAGACAAATATTTCAGGGACAAACTTTATTTGTCTATGATATGAAGTTATGTCTCTTAATGTTTTATAGCAGTCCAAAGTGTTAGATACTACAGGCAAAATCGTTATTCTCCATGCTATGGTTGATTAAGCGATTTGTATCTTTCATAACACATCTTCTTTCAGACTGTACTCTTAGAAATAAGAGTTCCAATAGGGTTCTTCTACAAGGGCTGAGGTTCTACCTGGAACCATTTGCTTTGCTTTCCCGAAGAAAGGGTTTTTCAAGGGTTCTTGGTAACACTAATGGTTCCAGTAAGAACCATTTTGATCCAGAGAACCCTTTAAAACCCATTTCCTGAATAAAGGGTTTTAAAAGGGTTCTTGGTAACACTAAGGGTTCCAGTAAGAACTATTTTTATCCAGAGAACCGTTTTTGGAAGAAAGAGTTCTTCATGGATTGTTGGGTATCATGTGTCAGTAAGGACATACTTCCTGATAACACTTACCAATAATGGTTTAAAATACAATTCCTTGTGACTACTGATACAAATACTTTTCATTTCCATTTTTTTTGTTCATTTGTTTTTTTCTTCTTGTCCAGATCCTGTTGATCAAACTGTAACATAATTGCCCCTCTTGGGATTTGAACACCTGCCACCCAGTCTAAAGCCACTGGCATTAGTGACTGAGCTAACCAGCTACCTGCATTGAGTTATCAGGTCCACCATACTAGTCTATTACCTTACAATGTGTGACTTCTGCATTTAGGTCACAGGTTCAATTCCCATGTTGACAGATATCATACCTTGCTGCTTGCACTTCCAGACAATTAGCTCAGTTGGCTAGGAGCTGGTTCTTAGAGCCAGATGGTGTGGGTTCAAGACCCAGAAAGGGTGATAATGGTAATACATCAAAATACCTGGTAGTCTTTGTGAAACAAATGTACAAAATTTTTAATTTTTACAGTGGTTTCAAATACTCCACACACCTGATTCGAACGATTTTCAAACCTGTGACAAGCTTCAGTTGCTTGATAACGAGCGCATCATTAGAATCAGGTGTGTAAGAGCAGGGAGAAACCTAAAACATGCAGGACAGGGGCTCTCCAGGACCGGAGTTGGGCACCCCTGCACTTCTCCCTTCTTCAGGAGGAAATGACACACAGCAAAGAAGTAGCAAGGGGAATTGAACCCTGGATACCTACAGCAAGGCTATAACCCCTCTTTCTGGGGCATCAAAATGAGCTATACGACTCACTGGACAAAGGCTTTTGAAACTTTGTTACAAGTCACATGATCTAGAGATACAGTTTGAGGTTGTGAGTTCAAGGCCTGGTTGATGCACAGTGACCATGTTAGGGCCTACTGAGGTGATGTGTGATTAGTGACAGACAATTTGAAAAATATTAAACACTTATTTTACAGACAATTTTACTCATGTATTTGTCTCCTCATACTTTTCCATGATAAGCCTCATCCCATTGCTGCTGTACCCTGATTACTGGCTTAGTCAAGTTGTGAAGCTGCACAAAAGTTCATTGATAAAGGAAGGTCTTTGACGCCAGAGGCCAAGCCTTAACTGATGCAAAAATCATATTGTAACACTGACTTTGGGGCTACCGCATCACGGTTTGTCGATGCCGGGAATTGAACCTTAATCTCCCAGGGGAAAGGGCAAGGTTTGGTGTGTTGGGCCTGGGAGCCGGCCCCATGGTGGCTGTCATGTGTGTTAAGAGCTGGTTGCCCCATGGATTGCACCACATGGTCTGGTCTTCACCCTCTACAAACCAGGTGTGACATACCAATAGTGATTACTGCAAACAGAACAGAACAAAGAAAAACAGTGAGCTAAATATAATATCTTATTTCAGCATGCTTGACCATACTTGTATGGTGAAAGGTGGACTAAGCAGTTGTTTCTTCTTATGTTTTGTTCGTTTGCTTATTTATTTGTTTTCTTGTAGAAATAGGCGAATTCGTGCCTGCAGCGCGCTACCTAACGTGGTGAATTGTGGGTTGAAAGCGATGCATGATGGCTAGAATTGTGTCCGACTTAGCAGCCGACTGCAAAGACGTCACAGGGTCGCGACCATATCACGTGACCCAAAACATCGCGGGAACAAGTTTTTAAGAGCCGCTTCTTGCAGCGCGGTCCACGGTGGCTGCAACCGGCTTGTCCACACCTCCGCTACAGCGGAATGCTTCTCATTGGTTAAAAGTTCAATGACGTGTGTTCAGGTCCGCACTCGGCGGCCACCTTGTGGTGAAATGATACTTTTCATTTTGGTCGCATTGATCTCATGGCTTGATCTTAAGTTCCGTGCATTGTGTTGTGAGTAGGCCTATCACTGCAATCAGGTTGTGTTCCCTCCTCCTTCAAACAAGCCGTCGTCAACCCACTTCTCAAAAAACCCAACCTAGACCCATCACTGCCTAAAAACTATAGGCCCATTTCCAAATTGCCATTCATCTCCAAAATTCTTGAAAAAGTTGTTACCAACCAACTATCCTCCTTTCTGGTCAATCATGACATCCTAGATAAATTTCAATCCGGTTTCCGTCAGAAGCACTCCACTGAGACAGCCCTCCTCAGAGTCTCTAACGACATCATGATGGCATCTGATGCTGGGGAATGCTCCATTCTGGTATTGCTGGATCTGAGCTCAGCTTTTGACACTGTGGACCACCATATCATGCTAGACAGGCTTAAAGACTGGGTAGGTGTCTCTGGGAACGCCCTGAAATGGTTTACCTCATACCTATCTGAGAGAAGCTTTACTGTGGCTGCCCTCACACATCTGTGCCCACAGCCTTACATTGCAGCCTGCCCCAAGGCTCAGTGTTGGCTCCAATCCTTTGGGCTCTCTACCTGCTCCCCTTAGGCCCCCTAATCAATAGCTTCAAATGCATTTCCTACCATTGCTATGCGGATGATATCCAGCTATATCTATCTTTTAAACCAGATAACTTAGAAAAAATAAATGTTCTCCTCGAATGCATAGCCACCATTAAGAACTGGATGGCAGGCAACTCCCTCCAGCTAAACCCAGAAAAAACTGAGGTCCTCATTGTTGCTGCTGATCCCATCGTAGCCAAGGTGACTGCCCACATGGGGGCCTTAACCTGCAACATCCGCTCCAGCCTGAGAAACCTCGGCGTTTTATTTGATCAAACATGCTCCTAGATAAACACATCAAAACCCTATCCCGCACCTGCTTCTTCCATCTCAGAAATATTGCTAAACTCAGAACCATGGTATCCCACTCAGAACTGGAACTGGCCGTCCACGCTTTCATCTCATCCAGACTCGATTACTGTAACTCACTGTTTACCTGCCTCAATAAATCATCTCTGGACTGTCTACAACCAATACAAAACGCTGCCGCTAGGCTGCTAACTCGCTCACAGAAGTCCTGTCATATCACTCCTATCCTCCCCGCCCTACATTGGCTCCCCATAGCTTTCAGATTCCAATTTAAAATACTGGTAACCACCTTCAATGCCCTACATGGGTCTGCCCCGGCCTACATCTCCGACCTCCTCCAGCCTTACTCCACTAGCCGGCCCCTAAGGTCCTCCGACCAGGGGCTCCTCGCTCTTCCCCGAACCAACCTCAAAACTAAAGGGGACCAAGCCTTTCGTTCAGTGGCCCCCAGACTCTGGAACGCCCTTCCCGCAGACTTGAGAGCCTCTGCGTCGCCTGAAACTTTCAGGGCGCAGTTAAAAACTTACCTGTTTCGACAGGCCTTTGAACTGCAGGGCAGTTAATTACTGTCGTTGTTTTATTCTTGGCTGCTCTTCATCTTTGTATACACCGTTTGTCTTATTATGTTTTGTGAAAGCACTTTGCTGTGTGGTTTTATCATGTTTTGTGAAGCACTTTGCTGTGTGGTTTTATCATGTTTTGTGAAGCACTTTGCTGTGTGGTTTTATCATGTTTTGTGAAGCACTTTGTGACTCTGTGCTGTGAAAAGTGCTATATAAATAAAGAATTATTATTATTATTATTATATGTGAGGTCTAGTTAATACAAACAGACTGATAATACAAATATACTGGAAAAAAAGAATGCCTTCCAAATGTTGCCTTGCATGTGTGTGTAATATATATATATATATATATATATATATATATATATATATACAGCTTGGACGAAAGCCGAAGAGTGCCATCGGCTGGAAAAAGGGGTTTGCCGAGATTTCTATTATTGTTACAATACGTAACATTTTGAGTACTTGTTACATAACACTGAAAAGTATTTTAACATGATTTAAATCAATGTGAAAACGTTGTGGGGTTCCCTCACTTTCTCATGATTCTGTTCCACTGTCAGAATTAGTAAGTACAGTATGTACTCTGATTCTAGGGGTGTCACGATTCTCCAAATACTCGATTCGATTTGATTTTCGATTTTAGGGTCACGATTCGATTCGATTCTCGATTTTTTTCTTTTTCTTACAGCACAGATGCCTATGCCATTTTCAGACTAGTCTAGTCTACGATCATTGGTTTTATTCATCAAATTTTGTACAGTAAATCTTATTTCAAAAGTTGGGCTACATATAAGTGATGCAATTTCCATAATGTATCACATTAGGCACTAATGGTCAAATTTAAATTATTTATTTGCAATATAAAAGTAACAATCTTGTTTTCAACAACAAAAACAAACAACAATGAGAGGTCACAGAGGGCATACTGTAGCGTGGCTCAAGTACGCTAATTAAATGTTTAAATCCCGTGTTTTCCACCACCGAGTAAGGCTGCAGGTCTGCTGCTATAAATAGCCCTATAGCGCTAGTTATAGCTTTTGCGCGAGCTGAGGTCTGTGGAAGTTTTATTGCAAACGAGGATTGAATAGTTGGCTGGACCAGTGATGGTGCTTTCCCAGCTGTCAAATCTACATCTTTGTGATGCCGGCGAATGTGTCCTGCCATGTTCGTAGTGTTTCCCGTGGCCGGGTATGGTACACGCGCATAGCATATCTTACACACTGTGGTCTTCTTGTCAACAACGCGAACGTCGTCGACATAACTCACCGGGAACGCAAAGTATTTCCATACATGTGATTTAAGAGAAGCAGGAGCTGCTTCAAGCTCCGGTGCCGCGTCTCCTCTTTCATCTGCACTCGCCATCGTGTCATAACCTGCAGGATAGGTAACTAGTGGCGTCGGCTACAATGTGCTGCGTCATTTGCGTAACTTTGCGTAGTGTGCGTAGCTTTGCACACGGGGGGAGGGGGGATCGTCGATCCTCTCTTTGACTTCGATGCTCGAGATCGTGACGTCATTTCGATCGATTTCGATGAAAAATCGAAATCGTGACACCCCTATCTGATTCCTTTCATTGGACCCTGCATTATTTTATTGTTTGTAGATAGCTTACAATAAGGCGCAGTAAGTGCACCTTGGATTGTTGGAACTAAAACTCTTTTTTGTCTCCCCTTTCTGCCATACCGTTGCTGGAGATTACAATAATTCACCTACTGAGGACAGCATGATGTGTCTGACCTGTCATGTTGCTGATTCCACTGGACCTATGCTGACTTTTGACCTGTTCTCCCCTGGGACCGACAGCCTGTTCTGTTGGACTATCTTTAAATAAATGTTTTTCTCATTAAAATGTTTTGAATGTTTGTTCAATGTCAACATGATAAATGACCACAATATAATATGAACTAAACTGATCTGTAGAATACAATATGGTTCTTCATAGAACCCTCAGAAGACAAGACAGTTATTTGTGAAAACCTTTGAAAAGGGATGTTTTTAGAACCCCGTGTGAGGTCTAGATGAAACCCTTGAAACATGAAAGGGTTCTTGGTGGAATTCCTTTTTGGGTTCTAGATGAAACACTTGAAATATGAAAGGGTTCTTAGTGGAACTCCTTGTGTGTGTTCTAGATGAAATCCTTGAAACATGAAAGGGTTCTTGGTGGAACTCCTTTTTGGGTTCTAGATGAAACCCTTGAAATATGAAAGGGTTCTTAGTGGAACTCCTTGTGTGGGTTCTAGATGAAACCCTTGAAATATGAAAGGGTTCTTAGTGGAACTCTCTGTGTGGGTTCTAGATGAAACCCTTGAAATACGAAAGGGTTTTGGTGGAACCCCCAGTATGAGTTCTTTGTAGAACCTCTCATGGAGGGTTCTGGATGGAACCTTACACACACAGTTCTAGGTATAACCCATTATGTGGGGTTCTCGGTAGAACCCTTTAAAAGGGTTCCAGGTGGAACCTTTATAAAAAGGTTCTACCTGGAGCCAAAAAGGGTTCTCCTATGAGGACAAGCCGAAGAACCTTATATGGTTCTACTTAGCACTTTTATTTCTAAGAGTGTAGTGGAAAGAAAACATTTATTTCATTACTTTGTCTATTTCTCCTGAATTCATCTAAAGTCACCATTAGGAAATGTCTCATTTGTATATAATCATGACATTTACAGTTTTTTTTCAGTCGCTAACAAGCGTTTGTCCAACCAGTTGTCAATATTCAAAACTCTAAACACAATTAGCACAGCATGGGCCTTCTGTGGCCATACCATTCACACATTTCATGTCGTTTTCACACAATATGCAGTCAGTGAACACACTTCCACAATGCTTACATTTTCTTAACAGACAAGATATACCTTCCAACAAAATTATGGATTGTTTTTGTATTATTTACGAATGTTAACACACAACATCCCACAATAGCAAAAACAATATTCCAAACTAAACTGTGTAAACTGTATCCAAATTAGATACAGTGTTACAGTTTTTTTACGATTGTTTACACACTAAAATAAAAATTTCCACACAATTTGCGAAATTCTACTCCAAGGAGCAAAACACCTTCACAGATTTGCACAACATTACACACAATGTCTGCTTCACTCTTTTTGCAAAACATTACACAGGGATTTGTAAAACGCTACACACATTTTCAAACCTTAGATACAGATAAGGATTGTGAGGTTACTTCCTTGTCATTACAAAGCCTTGGATTGCCAATGACCACACTAATGAACAAATTGGATAATCACATCCACCAAGTGTGGAAGCACACATGTGCTTATTGTCAGGAAAGGGGGGATTGGGACGCAGGCGCGGACCCAGGGTGTCTAAAAGTTACCCCAGAGGGATAACCACAAAATCGCCAAGGCGATAGGAGGGAAGGGGGGAAAGAAAACCCAACTAAACTGTTTAGAGCCACTACAGGCTTCCCTAATGAAACAAAGGGGCTCAAATGCTTAACCTAACCACCGCTGCCAAGCAGCTGACCCAAAACCAAAACTGTCCAGGAGACCCAAAAAAGACACGGCAAATAACCACAAATACACACAAAGTACTGAGTTGCAAAACCACAGGGAGAACCTCTCACTACCTCTAAAAGGTGAGATAATGAGTCAGCACAGGGCACTGGAGACTCAGAGTATTTGAAGGCTCCCCACACCTGGCCTTAATCAAAGACAATCAGTGCCACACACACCTGGTTGCAGTGAGTGACTCTCACCACTCTCACAGGGCCGGAAGCTTGAGTGCCCTCACAGGACCCCCCCCCCCCCCCCCCCAAGGGACGGCACCTGACGTTCCAACTGGGTCAGCAGGCCGGAGGCGGCGAAAATCTCGAATAAGAGCTGGGTCTAAAATGTCCCTAGCTGGGACCCAGGCCCGCTCCTCAGGACCATATCCCTCCCAGTCCACAAGGTACTGAACCCCACGTCCCACACAACGACTGTTCAATATCCGCCGAACCGTGTACTCTGGTTGACCACCAATTAACCTGGGTGGAGGCGGAGGCCTCCCTGGAGGGGCCAGTGGACTGGAGCAGACAGGCTTGAGGCAGGAGACATGAAACGAGGGGTGAATCCTCATGGCCCGGGGGAGCAGGAGGCGAAAAGTGACAGGGTTAATTCTTCGAACAATCTTGAAGGGGCCAACAAAATGTGGCGCCAATTTGCGGGACTCTACCCGCAGTGGGAGATCCCTTGTAGAGAGCCACACCCTCTGACCAACCCGATAGGTTGGGGCTGGACGGCCATGCTGGTCTGCGTAATGCTTCTGCCGTGCCACTGCCTGTTGAAGAGACGCACGAACACGCCTCCAGGTAGTACGACACCGCTGGATGAACTGAGCAGCAGAGGGCACCCCAACATCTCTCTCCTGTTCTGGGAACAACGGCGGCTGATATCCATACTGACACTCAAAGGGAGAGAAACCCGTGGATGCGTTCTGTAATGTGTTATAAGCATACTCAGCCCACATCAGTTGTTAGCTCCACGTGGTAGGGTTGGAGGAGACCAGGCAAGGAAGTGTTCTCTCAAGTGTCTGGTTGGTGCGTTCAGTCTGACCATTGGTCTCGGGGTTAACCCTGATGAAAGGCTAGCTGAAGCACCCACAAGGGAACAAAATGCCCTCCAGCAGCGGGAAGAAAATTGCAGACCTCGGTCAGACACAATGTCTTGGGGGAGGCCGTGGTAGCAAAAGACATGCTTGACTACAAGTCGGGCGGTCTCTAGGGCGGAAGGAAGTTTGGGGAGAGGGATGAAATGGGCTGCCTTTGAGAACCGATCTACAACCACCATAATGACAGTGAACCCTTCAGATGAGGGTAGTCCGGTAATAAAATCCAGAGCTACATGAGACCAAGGGCGATTTGGGATGGGTAGAGGCCGGAGCAGACCAGCAGGGCACTGTTGTGAAGTCTTGTTTTGGGCGCAAATAGTGCAAGCCGCCACAAACTCGCTCACATCTCTCCCCATCCGGGGCCACCAGAATCTCTACTTGAGAAAGCCAAGGGTGCGACGAGCACCAGGGTGATTTGTGAGGCGCGAGGAGTGACCCCACTGGAGCACTTGTGAGCGCACCCCTGCCGGAACATATCAACAGCCAGGGGGCCCCTCTCCTGGGTCTGGCTCCTGCTGTTGAGCCTCCTGAACCACCGTGTCAATCTCCCAAGTGAGTGAGGCGAGGATACGGATAAGGGGCACAATGGGCTCTGGGGAACTGTCACTACCTGAATCCTCAAATCGGTGAGAAAGGGCATCTGGCTTCAGATTCTTCGAACCTGGCGGCACGAAAGGTTGAAGTCAAACCTGTTGAAAAACAGAACCCAGCGAGCTTGGCGAGGATTTAAGCGTTTGGCCTGCTGGATATAGGCCAGATTCTTATGGTCTGTCCAGACCTGAAATGGATGTTCAGAACCCTCAAGCCAATGGCGCCATTCTTCCAAGGCCAGCTTCACGGCAAGCAGCTCCTTGTTACCCACATCATAATTCCTCTCGGCAGGTAGCAGACACCGAGAGAAGAATGCGCACGGATGGAGCTTTTGGTCCTTTGGAGAGCGTTGGGACAAAACTGCCACAACTCCCACATCGGAGGCATCAACCTCAACAACAAACGGTATTGAGGGGTCTGGGTGAGTTAGGACTGGTGCGGTGGTAAATCTTCTCTTGAGCTCTGTAAATGCCTTTTCAGCCTCTTGGGACCAACGGAATCGTGATTGAGGAGCCTTTACCAGTGCTGAAATAGGGGCGGCAATTGAACTAAAGCCCCTAATGAAGCGTCGATAAAAATTTGCGAACCCCAAAAAGCGCTGAACCTGTTTGACAGAGCCCGATTGTGGCCACTCCTGCACCACTTTGACCTTGCTCTGGTCCATTCTGACACTGCCCTGCGCCACAATGTACCCCAAAAACTTGACTGTGGAGGCGTGGAAGACGCATTTCTCTGCTTTAACGAAGAGTTGGTGCTCCAACAACCTCTGGAGGACCCTCTTAACATGAGACACATGCTCTAGATAGGATTTGGAAAAAATCAAGATGTCATCCAGATACACGTAGACGAAATGTTCAAGCATCTCTCTAAGAACATCGTTAACAAAGGCCTGGAAAACTGCGGGGGCATTTGAAAGTCCAAAGGGCATGACTAGATATTCATAGTGCCCCCGTGGAGTGTTGAAAGCTGTTTTCCATTCGTCCCCCTCTTGTATGCGCATGAGATTGTAGGCGTTCCTAAGGTCCAGCTTAGTAAAGAATGTTGCACCCTGTAACCGCTCAAACGCCGTGGACATGAGGGGGAGCGGGTAGCGGTTTTTAGTGGTGATGCTATTTAGACCCCTGTAATCAATGCAGGGTCTAAGCCCCCCATCTTTCTTCCCCACAAAGAAAAAAACGGCCCCCGCTGGAGATGTGGAGGGGCGAATGAAGCCTGCAGCTGAAGCTTCATCAATATATCTTGTCATAGCTGATGTTTCAGGTCGCGATAACGAATACAGGCGACCCCTTGGGGGTGTAGTGCCTTGGAGGAGACTGATGGAACAGTCATAGGGCCTGTGGGGGGGAAGGATGGAGGCCTTCTGTTTACTGAAGACTTCACTTAGTTCAGCATACTCTGCGGGGACCCCATCGGGTAGAAAAGGCACAGAAGACGAAGGGGTGGGAGTCAAGGACTCGAGGGCCCCAAGGGTTAGGGGATCACTGGGGGTAGAACCGGTGGGGTCTACTGAACTGGGAGATTTTTTGGCAGGGGCGCTGGTGGCCGCTGGGTGCTTAAGACTCAAAGGTTGAAGTTGAACAGGGCCTGATTCCATCATGTGCGCTGCACAGTCTGGGCCCCAGCCCAGTACCTTCCCAGCCCTCCAATTGACGTGAGGGTTGTGTTCCTTGAGCCATGGGTGTCGCAGAATGAGGGGTAACTGAGGTGCATCAACAAGAAAAAACTTTATCTCTTCCGTGTGATTGTCAATGCGAATGCAAATCGGGCAGGTGACCCTTTCAACCCTACCCATACCCAAAGGTCGCCCATCCACTGCGGTGATTGCAAGTGGACAAGGAAGATCAAAGGTGGGTAATTTAAGATTTCGGGCCAAGGTTGAGTCCATAAAACTGCCTGCTGCTCCTGAATCGACAAAAGCCGAGAAGGTGTGCCAGTGTCCCTTCCATAATAACTCAAAAGGCAACAGGGTATGATTATTGGCCACAGACGGGGAATTATTAAGACTCGGCAAGACCTCCCCATGATCTGACGAGTCTACTCGTTTCCCCGTGTATCCTGCTTCTGCATCGAGGGGCACTGGCGGATGAAATGACCCACCCTCCCACAGTATAGACAAGCCCCACTGCTCATACGCTTCCGTCTCTCTGATGAAGTAAGCCGTGTGCGTCCTATTTGCATGGGTTCCTGATCATCATTACTGGGGGGTTCCATGGGCAGTTTGGGTCTTTCATGGGGGATGTAAACCTCTTCTGACATTGGGCGGGTGTACGCCTGCTTTCTCTCTCTGTTGCGCTCACGGATTCTGTTGTTGATCTTAATTGCCAATGAAATCAAATCCTCCAGTGAAGCTGGGGCCTCACGGGATGCTAGCTCATCCTTAACCTTCTCAGACAAGGAATGGCTAAAAGTGCTTACTAGGGCCTCCTTGTTCCAACCTGATTCTGCAGCTAAAGTTCGGAATTGAATTGAAAATTCTTAGAGATGGGACGTTTGACACCGAGACTCCGAAGCCTGCTTCACTCTATTGAAGCAGGCTGGTTCGAAACGCTGTGTCGAGGCTTGTATCAAATCTCCGCGATCACGTGACTGATGACGTTTGACGCTTCATACGTCACAACGAACCACCGGAAATGAGGTGATTGATTCGAAGTTTTGGCGAGCCTTCATTCGTTATAACGAGACGCGAGATGCCCAGTGCTCCCCCCTGCTTCATAACGTTCTGAGAGACCTTTGACAGCGACTACCCTACTTGAGTGATGGAGAATCCGAGTGGAAGAAAGCGATCCCGTGGATGGGAACACTTCGACCTTGTGTCACCCACCAAGGTAGGTGTTTTATAATATAATATAGCCTAATATAATATACTTTAATATGGTATTGCAAAATATCTTCCCGCAACACTTGCAAGGATGTAATGGTTACAGAAAATGAATGAATGTTATGATATAGCTTGTAATATTTTCAACTTCATATTATCTTGATTGTTTCAATATTGCATTTAAATATATTTATTAATGTATTTTTTTAATATTAGGTTCAGTGCCTCATATGCTCACGAGAGCTGGTGTATGGAAACAACACCTCCTCTATGTTGCGGCATCTTCGTGCCAAGCATGATCATGCAGCAACTTCTCAGCCGAGCACCTCAGCTGAAGCTCACCCTGCTGACCCTTCTGGTATTGTATTGTAACTGTATTGTAACTACTCAATACAACCTATTCTTCAGTTGAATCCAAATAAGATTTAAAAGTTGCACACATGTAACCTAAAGTTTTTCTTTCATCAGTGTCCAGGAAGCAACAGCTGGATGAGGCCTTGCTGAACCTTGTAGTTATGGACACACAGCCATTGTCTGTGGTGGAGAATGAAGGCTTTAGGGCCTTTGTCCACCTCCTGGATCCGACATACACGATCCCAGGAAGGAAGGCTCTGAAACAGATGTTGGAGGACAAATATAAGATCACCAAAGACCAGGCCGTAGCAGAAGTTTCGAAGGCATCCACTATCTGTTTAACAGCAGATATGTGGACCTCCATTAACATGGATGCCTACTTGGCAGTGACTGGGCACTTCATCACAGAAGAGGTCCAGCTCAAAACTGTTCTGCTTGGTGTCAAGCAATTCCCCAGGTCCCACACTGCACCAAATATTGCAGAGGCCAAAGCCACTCTTATGGCAGAATGGGGAATAAGAACCAGAGTGAGGTGTCTGGTCACAGACGCGGCACCAAATATGATTGCTTGTGCCAATGTACTTAATGTGCGTCACATTAAATGCTTTGCCCACATGTTAAATCTGGTGGTGAAGAAGTCATTGTCACAGACATCTGACCTGGATGACATACGCACCAGGGCACGTAAAATCGTGGGGCATTCAAGTCGAGCAGTACAGCTAAAGAAAAGCTCTGTGAAATACAGCGACAGATGGGCCGACCAGAGCACAAACTTGTGCAAGAGGTGGACACCCGCTGGAACAGCACATTCTCAATGGTCCGGCGGCTGTACGAGCAAAGGGAGCCCCTGGGTGCAGCCCTCAGCAGTCTTAACACCCCCCTCCTGCCATTTTCTGCTGAGGAATATGAAACAATCAATCAGTGCATCTCAGTCCTCTCTCCCTTCCACCAGGCCACCGAAGAGATGTCCACAGAGAGGAGGGTGTCTGGATCAAAGGTGATCCCCATTGTAAAGATGCTGAAGCACCAAGCTTCAAGACAGTGTGCTTCAGTAACACACCACATAGCCAGTAACTTGGTTCACAACATGAACACCAACCTGCAGGAGAAATTTGCCTTGCTTGAAAAGGTAACTTCATTAACACTTGCAACATTATTGGATCCCCGATTCAAAGGAGGTGGGCTTCTGCAGCACAACAAGCTGTCAGTCAGCGGTGGAAAGGCTCACCAGAGAATGTGCCAATGTAATGCCTGCACCGGCTCTGCCACTGGCACCTGCAGAGGGTCCATCCCCTGTCCAGAGCAACAGCCTCTGGGACCTACTGGACAGCCACGTGGATGCACAACGTCCATCAAATTGTACCGCCAGTGCAATTGCAGAGGTCCAGAGGTAAACAAAATGTACTTTTACTTTTTCTATTTTGTTTTGTATTCATCTCTTGCTGAAATGATAATGATCTTGCATATATTTTTTCTTTACTTATCCAGATATCTGAAGGACAAACTGCTGCCCAGGACAGAGGACCCATTAAAGAATTGGCTCCTCCAAAAGGCTGCCTACCCACACCTTTTTATAGTAGCAATGCAGTATCTTTGCACACCAGCATCCTCTGTCCCCTGTGAGAGGATCTTTTCGAAGGCTGGCGAGATCGTCAGCCAGAGAAGAAGCCGTTTGAAGCCAAGCACCATTGAGCAGATTTTGTTTTTAAATAAAAACTTGTAATAAAGTGTTGCACAAGCATAAACATCAACACAACATCCCCCAAGCACATTTCCCTTATGCACGTAATCACTTCATTTTGACACTGTAGCACAAGCACAATCCCACATATTCACAAAGGTACCTCTACAATGTTGCATTTGAATCTTTTCATATTATGTGTTACATCACAATCATGTTCTTAATGATAATCAGTTTATGATCCAAATCCTGGGATGTCCCACCACAAGTGGTTTCCACTGAATTGCATCAAAACTTCTCACAAACTCAGTCACACCTCCAAAACACATGTTTCAAGTAATTACAGGTAGTAACAAGACAACACATTTAACATTTTATTAGTCAATTGACATTATATAGTAACACTTTGTTGTGTATGTGTGAACAATGATTCTTAGAATGAAGACACAACTGCTTAATAATGACTTTATTGCTTTTGTGTTGGAACTGGAAGCAATGATGTGTGACTCATTTGGAGGTTCATTGCTGCTATAACTGCAGCTGACCACTAGATGTCACTGGTAGGGTCTTTCTGTGAAGCTTTGAAGCTTCAAATCTTTTTTCGGTACAATCAGGAAGAAGCCTCAAAAGCTTCACGAGGCTTCATTTGCCCATCTCTAAAAATTCTGCTACGCTTGAAGAGCCCTGACGTAGCCTAAGGAGGCGTTTGGCTGCTTCCTGGCCACTTACGTCTTATGATCAAACACTTTTCTCATCTCCGCCATGAAGAGGTCGGAGTTAGCACAAGCCTGCTTATCCCACAAGGCTGTAGCCCATGAAAGGGCCTTATCGGAAAGGAGGGATATGATATATGCTACCCGGGCTCGGTCTGTGCTGAACATGGAGGGTTGTAACTCAAACACTAAACTACATTGAGTGATAAATCCCTTACACCTCCCTGGGTGCCCGTCATAGCGGGCTGGGGTTGCCAGCTTGGTCTCCGTAATCACAATAGGGCCCTGAGGTGGAACGCGAGATGTTTGGGGAGTAGAGAGGTTAGGTGCTTGTTCTAGGGTTGGGACTGGCCCAGGTGCCTGTAGACGTGCGAGTATCTCCCTAAGCAAATTGTCATGATGCAGCATTTGTTCATGAGAGCCTTGTGCAGTGATGGCCTGCCCATGTGCGGCTAGTCTCCCACTGAGCGCCTCAGTCGGGGAAACACTAGTCTGGGGGTCCGCTGTGTCCGCCACTGGCTGACTCATTCTGTCAGGAAAGGGGGGATTGGGACGCAGGCGCGGACCCAGGGTGTCTAAAAGTTACCCCAGAGGGATAACCACAAAATCGCCAAGGCGATAGGAGGGAAGGGGGGAAAGAAAACCCAACTAAACTGTTTAGAGCCACTACAGGCTTCCCTAATGAAACAAAGGGGCTCAAATGCTTAACCTAACCACTGCTGCCAAGCAGCGGACCCAAAACTAAAACTGTCCAGGAGACCCAAAAAACACACGGCAAATAACCACAAATACACACAAAGTACTGAGTTGCAAAACCACAGGGAGAACCTCTCACTACCTCTGAAGGTGAGATAATGAGTCAGCACAGAGCACTGGAGACTCAGAGTATTTGAAGGCTCCCCACACCTGGCCTTAATCAAAGACAATCAGTGCCACACACACCTGGTTGAAGTGAGTGACTCTCACCACTTTCACAGGGCCGGAAGCTTGAGTGCCCTCACACTTATTTGAAAACGCAGCACTCAGGTGTGCTATAAAAGGCAGCAGGTGAGTACAGTATACAATCTGTGTGCTTCCGTGAAAAGGTAAATGTAAAATCAAATGTGATGAGAGCTATGTACCTTGACCAAACCCTTTGCCCTCAGAGGGATGCCTGCTGGCTTCATGAACTTGGCCAGTAGTTCTCTCACCAGGGCCACCATCTCGACATGCAGCAAGTGCACCATGGGCTTCTCACTTTGCAGCCTTTTCAGAAATGTCTGAAAGGTTGGAAGGACACCTGCCAACACAAAATTAGTGATGCAATTAAATGACAGAACCGAATATAAGAACAGATTTTTCCCCAAAAAGATATACAGGGTCTTAACATTTATAAACTCCTCGAATAATGGTCTGAAACACTATTTCAGTCAATCATATCTCCCCTTTCATAATATCAATAAGGGTGCATTTTATATTTGTGCATTTGTCCCGCAGATAGACATAGGGAGTCTATCTGCGGGAGTCCAGAGAGGAAGCCCATTGAGGTAGGTATAACATCTCAACCCCTCGCAGCCATGTGTCTTATCCCAGTCAGGACATCGCACTGGAGAAGATTTCACCGAAGTCCCTTCACTCGAGGCTGTAACCCATCCAATCTCTGCTACCCACCACTCTCCACCGGTAAGGAACTTGAAGTACTAGGAGGGCTTTGGAACTGCCAGTCTGCAGTCAAGAAGGCGGACACCATCTCAGCCTATGCCTCCCTGCAGACTCTCCACTTCCTGGCCCTCACAGAGACCTGGATCACCCCAGAAAACACTGCCACTCCAGCTGCCCTTTCAACTGCCTACTCGTTTTCACACTCCCCAAGACGAGCAGGGCGAGGAGGAGGAACTGGGCTCCTCATCTCACCCACATGGTCCTACCAGGTCCTTCCTCTCGACCACCTACCCCGATCTACGCTTGAATTTCACGCCGTCTCTGTCACGCTTCCTCTCAAACTCAACATCATAGTGATCTATCGCCCACCCGGTCCTCTTGGTGACTTTTTGGATGAGATGGATGCCCTCCTGAGCTGCTCCCCTGATGATGGCACACCACTCGTCGTCCTCGGTGACTTCAACATCCACCCGGGAAAGCTGCATTCATCTGAATTCATAGACTTCTTTTCCGCATTTGATCTTACACTGTCCCCCTCTCCACCAACTCACCGGGCCGGGAACCAACTTGACCTTGTCTTCACAAGATCCTGTGACATCTCGGTACTCTCTGTTACCCCGCTCACCGTGTCCGACCACCACTTTGTGTCTTTCTCCATCCCCATGAAGCCCACCTCATCCCTCCACTCTACGCCTCGAATGGTCACCAGCCGCCGCAACCTGAAATCCCTCACACCCTCCGCTCTCTCCTCAACTATTATCTCCTCGCTCCCATCCTCGGAACAGTTCTCCTTAATGTCTACTGAGGAAGCCTCCTCTATCCTGATGTCCTCACTCTCCTCTTCTTTGGACACACTCTGTCCCTCAATCTCACGACCGGCGCGATCATCTCCCGCCCCTCCCTGGCTGTCTGAACCTCTGCGAACCAACAGATCATTGTTGCGAGCATCAGAGAGAAAATGGAAGAAATCGGGACATCACGAGGACCTTGCTCACTACCACCTCCTCCTCTCTGACTTCACCTCAACTGTTTCGGCAGCCAAATCTGCCTTCTACCTGGCAAAGATCAACTCTTCTGCCTCCAACCCTAGGAAACTCTTCACCGTGTTCTCTTCCCTCCTCACCCCTCCTGCCCCTACCCCCCCTTCCTCCCTTACTGCCGATGACTTTGCAACTTACTTTACCAAGAAAGTACATGACATCAGCTCCTCATTCACGCCTATTCCCTCCCAGAAGACATCTCCCCCAACTCTCAACTCGGATGGTCTTACCAGCTTTAGCCCCCTCACCTCTGAGGACGTCCACGCACTTGTTACATCTAACCGCGCCACCACCTGCTCCCTTGACCCGATTCCCTCCTCTCTTCTCCAGGACATCTCACACGACATCTTGCCATTCCTCACCACCCTGATCAACTCCTCCCTCACCTCAGGTGTCATTCCAGCGGATTTTAAGACCGCTATCGTGAAGCCTCTCCTTAAAAAACCCACCCTAGACGCTACTGACATTCAAAGCTACAGACCTGTATCTCTTCTTTCATTCCTCTCTAAAACCTTGGAACGTGCCTCCTACAACCAACTGTCATCCTATCTCTTGCGGAAAAACCTCCTAGACCCTAATCAATCAGGATTCAGGACTGCTCACTCCACTGAGACGGCCCTCCTCACAGTGACCGAGTCCCTGCGAGACGCCAGAGCCTCGTCCCACTCCTCCGTTCTCATTCTCCTCGACCTATCTGCTGCATTCGACACAGTCAACCACCAAATCCTCCTCTCCACTCTGGCTGAACTTGGCATAACTGACTCTGCTCTCGCCTGGTTTACATCATACTTGACAAACCGCACCTTCCAGGTCACATGGAATGGCTCTATGTCCAAACCCTGCTCTCTGGACACGGGCGTCCCTCAAGGCTCAGTATTAGGACCGCTTCTGTTCTCACTATACACCAGATCACTAGGTTCTGTTATCACATCGCATGGATTCTCCTACCATTGCTACGCAGATGACACCCAACTGTTCCTCTCTTTTCCCCCGTCCTCTGACGCTCACATTGCAACTCGCATCTCAAACTGTCTGGCTGACATCTCTGTCTGGACAACTGCACATCACCTCAAGCTCAACCTGAACAAAACCGAACTCCTCTTCATCCCAGGGAAAGACTGCCCTCGCATGGACCTGTCGGTCACTGTCGAGGGCATCAGAGTATTACCTTCCTCAACTGCGAGGAACCTGGGTGTAATCCTCGATGACCAACTATCCTGCACCCCCAACATCACTGCTGTGGCCCGATCCTGCAGATTCGCCCTCTACAATATCCGCAGGATTCGGACCCTCCTCACAAAGGATGCAACGCAGCTCTTGGTCCAAGCACTGGTCATCTCCCGCCTTGACTACTGCAACTCTCTCCTGGCCGGACTCCCGGCCTCTGCGATTAAACCATTACAGCGTATCCAGAATGCTGCAGCACGCCTTATCTTCAATCTACCCAAATTCTCCCACGTGACCCCCCTCCTCCGTGACCTCCACTGGCTCCCTGTTGCAGCACGCATCCAATTCAAGACGATGACACTGGCCTTCAGGGCCATCAATGGAACGGCACCCTTTTACCTTCAAACACTGGTCAAACCTCATGCCCCGAAGCGAGCACTTCGCTCTTCTACTTCAGCTGGCCGGCTGGTACCACCATCGCTGAAATCAAGCAAATGTCGCTCAGCAAAGTCCAGACTCTTCTCTGTTCTGGCGCCTCAGTGGTGGAACGAACTCCCGACCAATGTCAGGACAGCAGAGTCATTTGCCATCTTCCGAAAAAGGCTCAAGACTCACCTGTTCAGACTTCACCTTGACTCTACATAGCATGACCCACTAGCACCCTCCCTCGACACCCCCCCCCCCCCCCCAAAAAAAAAAAAAAAAAAAAAAAAATTACCTATAGCACTCTGATCTTAGCACTGTTGCTCTTGAAGTACTACTTTACTCAGATGAGGACCTAACACTTGTTCTATTTTTAGCTCTTACTTTATCGGCAATGATACGTCGTGGTTTCTTTGTTTCCTTCTTTTGACAAATGTACTTATTGTAAGTCGCTTTGGACAAAAGCGTCTGCTAAATGACCTAAATGTAAATGTAAATGTAAATTTGTGGAATGAGCACTATGCACTTTGAGGAGTTTACATGCACACTAGGCCTGCAACAATACACATATTCGTATTGACCCGTTCGATACAATGGTCACTGTTAGGTATGCACTATGAACTGAACAATATGCAATTTTATTTATTTATTTTATCAATTTCTGACAATGCACTCTGTGCTGAAAGCTCAGTGGATCTGCGCTAGACAATGCCACCTTGAGGCTGCATTGTCGAGCACAGATCCTTGTTGTTGCTTGTCTGTGTGTGTGTGTGTGTGTGTGTGTGTGTGTGTGTGTGTGTGTGTGTGTGTGTGTGTGTGTCGTCTCGCTCTGTTGGTAACAGATCTGTGACAGTTGTATTTCAGTATGCAGCAGAAATCTCCGGCTTGTTTGAGCTTCAGAAATGATTTTGGAAATGTAGCTTGTCTGGAGCAAGTGATCAATAAATGGGCTGAACTACTGAGAAGTTACTTGATTCAGAAACAGCGACACTACCACCAACTACTGAGAAATGCAGTTAAACTACAAACATCCGCTACTGTAATGGCGCTGAAATAAAAATGTTGGTAGTTTTAATAAACAACAAGTTAAAAAAGGCATGGAAATGTCTCTTTTGTTGTATCGAAAATATTGAACCGTGACACTAAAATATTGAATCGAACCAAATTGTGAATTTTGTGTATTGTTGAACCCCTAATGCACACCCACCGATGCCGCAAACCAACAGCGCAGATTCACTACCAATCTAAAGGCCTGACACACTACCAGCAATCATATTCTGTTCTTGTTGTATTGAGGAAAAAAACAGTCAGATGTGTATACTCATTTACAGCCCTTTCCACAAAAGTTTGCCTACTTGTAATATACCTTTGAACATGTTGATCAAGGCTGTCAACCTATCAAACTCTGAGAATAGCACAGAGATCCGTGCCTTCCGGTTCTGATTCTCTGCTGTTCACATTCGCGAGGCTGCTGTCTGCTCTTTCTGAAGAACTTCTACTCTGGCCTTTTCCTCATGTGTTAGTGCATGCCTTTCAAACACCTCGTTGAGAAGCCATCTGCAGCAGACACAAGCGCACACGCACACGCACACACACACACACACACACACACACACACCACTTTTTTAAATTCAATTCAGTACAAGTTAATGAACCCTAAGGCAATTCAGTTTGACAGCAAACACAGAGCATACATACATTCACATGATCATGCATTCCCACGGTCAACAGACAAGGTTATTTATGTCAGAGACAGCACGCAGGCACCCTCTGGTGTCCCCCCAGGGTCAACAAAGAGCAAGGTGCAAAGTGCAAATGAGTCTATGAAATTACATGAATAAGCAAGGCAATAAATGGTTTAGGAGGTAAGATAAATATAAATAGGTTGCATTCAGTCATACCAACACAGATTTGAATTCTCTGGTCTCTCACCTGCTCTGTCCAGATAATGCATTGTTTGTCTGCATTAAGTGTTCTGTTAAAAAATGTGTTAAAATATCATCTCGTATCGTAAAGCAAATATCGTGTCATCTTGTGAGCTGAGTATATCGTCACACCCCTAGCAACTATTCTCATGCCCATTGATTAATCATATTATTCAAAGTATGGAAAAATAGCCTAAAGGAGTTTCAAAATGTTTAAGGAATAGTCCACCCAAAAATGAAAATTCAGTCATCTACCCACCCTCATGTTGATGAAATGTCGGGTGAAGTTTTCTAATCCACATACCACAACAGGAGCAGCACAATGTTGTCTTGTTTAAAAAAGAAAGAAGAGTCAGATTTGACTTTGTAAATTCTTAGTCGGGGTCAGCCCTACACTACATCATTACCTACAGATTAACACAAGCAAACTGTTATCACTAACAATTAGCATTGACCTACCTGTATTTATGCCCTTCATTTGCATCCAACACATGGTAGTAGTGCAGTATCACAGCATCCAAAATTTCCTGCAACCTGTTGCAAACCTATGAGGGGTGAAAGTAACAAATTTTAAATTGATATAAAAATCGACATCATTTTTATGAATAGATTTACATTTGTTACTTTAAACCTTCATCATACACACCTCCAGCACCTGGAGAAAGCGGTTGCTGATGGGCCTGATCAAGCTCTTCAGTGGCAGATGGAGAAGAGACAAGAACTCTGCAAATATCTCTTTCTGTTTTGGGGACTTCTCTACATCGTAATAGATGTCACTGCAGAATCCTTCCACCTCTGAGGAAAACGGGCTCATCAGGGCCTTGGCAGCATTGTTCGCCATATGAACGGTATCTCCGGATATTAGGGATGATACGGTACCAAAATTTTACATCACAGAATTATCACAGTTATCAGTACTCATGACAGTATTCTTAAAATTAGCTGAAAATGCAAGAAGTACTGATGCACACTCATTCAACGTAGCACTTTACACCAGCACTACCACTTTACAAGGGCATTGTGCAATTTAGATTAGCATTTTTTAAATTTGTGCAATATTTCATTATCTATTCACCAGCACTTTACAGTAGGAACCTTTCTCTTTTGCACACTAGCTCTGATGGTCTGTGTACTTGTATTGGTGTATGTCTTCTTTACTGTGTTCACACTTGAAATGTAACATCAACCTGCCAAGGGACTACAGATGGAAACTAGCCTAGGGCTATAATCTGGCATATTTACATGTAAATGTTCATAATTGTGCACTTTTCCTATTTAAATAAATAAATAGAAATTGGACGTTTTACTTTGAAATTAAAAATTAGCAGCATGATGCACTATTCTTTTCATAAGCATTAAAACAATAACAAAAACAAAGTAATATCATTCCTTGTGTAAACCATACAAATGTGGCAGTTTGATTGTTTTGTTTCATTTGCATGCTTACCTGATATGTCCAGAAGGCTAGGGTTCTCCTTCCTGGCTCGTGCCTCCACTCCTGTCTTCTTTCCTCTCATCACATTGCAGTTGTCGAAGAGCATGCTAATTACAAGTGACCAGTCCAGACCATTTCTGTCCATGATATCTTTGACTTCTTGCATGACAGCTCAAGCGTTGCCGATGTTGACCTTCCTGCTGGCTAAGTGTTGGGTTGCTACTTTTCCCAAATCATCGTCAAAAAAAACGAAAAAGCACGTTGAGAACTTTGTCCGTTTTGAGATTTGTCGCTTCATCCACATTCATAGAAAAGGTGGCCTTTTTTAGTTTTTGAGCCAGCTGTCTCTTAAACTTGGGGGCAAGGCTGTGTGTGTTCAAGTAGCTAGCGTGGTTGTTGGAAACCGACAATTTTGCCAACGCATTTTTGTCTTCCGCTAACTTCTTGCACTGCTCCACAAGTGGCCTGGCCATTGTGAAGGAGAGATCGTGTTCAGCTATAAACGCTGTCACACGGATCTTCTGTTCACACACACGGTCGGTCATTGATGTAGCTGTGGTACCTGTAGCCGTCGCTCCCGGTAAGGTGGATGTTTGGGAGAGAGCACGCACGGAAGCCTTGTGACCCGGGTCTGAAGCATGACGATTCAATACTTTTTTCCCGCTGCTGCCATACATTAGCTTTCTGGAGCAGGGTACACAAAAACAAGCAGTAATATATATTTAAGCATCAAAGATGTTCAATTAAACCCACATTATAGTTTGAAACAACATTCAAAACACAAACAGCCAGTATCACTAAGCATAAAGTCCGCTAGCTGAATGCTAACGTAGAAATTAGCATCGCTATCGCCAGTTCGCGGCAATCGACAGCGATAGCAGTAAAGCTGCTAAAAGCTGTTTTAATTCTGGCTTTAGCGCTGTTAACACGTCACAGTTTTAATATTTTTTCATGCGAGAAAGTCACAGTTTAATCCAGTGCAGAGTCTGTGGGAGCCGCGACCGGTGACCAGGGCAACGGCTGTCACAGCGGCGGCAGCGCCGGTCTACTGATCCGATCGCCCGGGGCCAACCTCTGTCGTCATCCAGGGGGAGAAAACGAGCCAAGTAACTTATCCGCACGCTTTTAGAGGTTTACCACTGGCTGGTTAAATTCTTTTTATTAGATTAATGTTGGTCTCATCGATGAAATCTAACAACTGTGGCAGTCGCATTAGTTTGTCTGAATGAAAAGTGTCCAGGGCTGCCTTTGGGCTGATGTTATCAATCGCTATGGCTATGTTGTCCCGGTCCGAGGTGCCTGGAAACTTAAGGCCCGCCCTACTCTGCTCTGATTGGCTAGAACTCCTTGGTTACCTTGAGTACCATTGGTAGTTGGAACTATTACTTTAAACGACTGGTTACAGTTTAAAAAAAAACAAAAAAAAAACACTTCACCAAAATATTGCTACGCCGGATCTCCGGCACTGTGCTGGAGGTCTTCAAGCCCTGAATGTGGGTTCAAGCAGACGTAGAGCTCTTGATGTTGCTCTGCTGTTGGATGAGGAGGAAGGAATAATACCATACAAAGATACCTACAAAGGCCTACTTAAAAAATATGTAGTTCATCCTAATTAAAAACCACCAATATCAACCTTGGTAAGTAGTAAAGCCCACCTCTCGCTCCATCTGATTGGCTGCCTGGCGCAAGTGTGACATTGACAAGTAGTGGTGCTCCACACCTGATGCTAACTTTTATAGGCTTTTTAAAAACATTAGTAGGCTAAGAGAGAAGCACATGCCAGGCATGCCATACCAAAACAATAGGTCAATTAATTCCTTTTTTGTAGTTTATTTTTCATTTTATATTGTATTTGGAGTATTTAACAACTAACATTTTATTTACACACACACACACAGGAACAGGATCCTTTTATATTTAGCTTCTTGTTCTTTGAAGGAACTAAAACTGGTTTGAAAAAGTCTTGAGAGGTGGTATGGCTCCACCTAGTGGTAAGAATAGAAGAGTGTCACTTTTCTTTGCAGAATTGAAGCTTGATTTACTGGTGTCCGATTAAGTAAACCAGATTAGTTCGATTAGAACAAAGACTGTAAAATGGACTGTTCAGTGAACAGCATCCACCTACCAGCACCCGAAATTTCACAAAATACTCCAAATTCAAGCTTTTCCATTGAAGACAAAATGATGAGTTACTAAATAAAATGAATCTGGGATATATTTTAGATCAAAATTATCTGTAGGCCAAAGCACATTAATGTATGACGGGTTATTAGTCCGAGTAGTAAAAAGGGTGTGTGTGTGTGTGTGGGGGGGGGGTATATGTGCCTGTGGTAGTTCCCTATTGTTGTCAGAGCCACTGCAAACATCCTGTGTTGGCGGAAACAAGCAACGTTGAATTTGATGAGACTTGCTCATTTTGATGTAGGTCTACTAGAAAATTATTTCTAATATTGCATGTGTAGGCTCCATAAATGTCTGCGATGTTTGCATACATCATTTCAATACAAATAAACCTCGTTGCCGGAAACGGAAACACGTCATGTTTTTCTTCTTCTCTCGCTCTGCTCCAACAGGCAGGTAACGTAGCGTTACAGGAGTTTTAAACGAAAATGGAGCACAAATTGATCCTGGCTGTCTCCGGCTTCCCAAGTCTCTACGATACCAACTCTCCGACCTACAGGGACCTGAATATGAGAGCCGATTCGTGGAGACGCGTCTCAGAGATCGTCGGCGTTCCCGGTAAGTTGTATTCTTATTTAAGAACGTGAAACGTTGAATGACGCCCGTTTGTTTCATCGACTCACACCCGCGAAGAGGATATTTTCAGACTGTGAAGTAAAACTCCCTAGAAACACTTTATCTTTAACCATTTCCAACAGATCCGTCCTCGAAAAGATCAAAACAAAAACGAGTCCGTCTCTAAATACTTTCCGACTGTCTGTGGCCATCAGCTCCGAGCACAATGGTTCCTACTGAAGACGCACATCTTAAAAAACACCTAAAATATAAAGTTTCATTGATAATAAAAAAGCTCACTAAATTTCGACCACATTACAGACTGTGAAAATACACCATTGCCATGGAGTCCTGCATTATAAATATGACCATGTAGTTAGGCCTATCGGTTACTCATCCCTGTCACTACTTTACATACATACAAACACTTGAATAGTTGATGTATTTTAAGTAGCATCAAGTCACATGTAAGTCTTTGGTAAATGGTAAAAAAAAACACAATTGAATTGCCCTGAGGGGTATTCCACCAAACTCGCTAATTAAAGCGGCGCTTACCTGGTTAAGGTTAAGCCTGGTTAGAACTAACGCCAACTTCCACTTGCGGCTAAACCCGTTCCATTAACGCATTTCAGCCGCGCCTTGTTGAGGCTTATTCAAGCGAGGCTAACGTTGTCGTGTGTTACGCACGTTCACGGGATATGAAGCCAGACCAGAACCAGGAATGTCGAATCATCGAGAAAATGGCAGAAAAGACCAGAGCAAAAATTATTGATGGAACTGTATGAGGAGTATAAACCCATCATAACCAAAAAAGGGAATACTGTAGTGATAAATAAAAATCACGAGGCTGCATGGGCAAGAATTGCCGAGCGATTTAATACGGAAGTACTGTTAAGAATAACATGTTCTAATATAACACTGACTACGAGGAAGAAGAAGTATCAAGCTTTGGATGTAAAAAAAAAAAAAAAAAATCAACTGTTGAATGTTTAGTAACGTCTACATGTTTTGTTCTTCCTGTGTTCATTAGAGGCTGAATGCAGAAGGAAGTGGAAGACGCTGAGGGACCAACATCGGAGGGAAAGGCAGCGGGAGAAAGACAGACGTGAGAGTGGCATCGGGCTCTTTAACTACAGGCCGTGGAGATACTCGGCCATTTTGTCCTTTTTAAACCCGTTTATTGATGCCAGAGCAGCAGGTACCAACGGCTGGGCTCTGGACCCACAGCCCTCTCATCTCCACGCGTCTGAAATGGGCTGCAGCACAACCACTGAACCACGGAGCGACGACGACGATAACTACGGTTGGTACACTTCCAGAATAATTCACCCCCGACCTGATTTACAGTCCTAGTAAAATCTTTATCTTCTGTTTTCTGAGTGTTTCCCAGTGAAACTGAATATTCAAGCAGTTACAAGAGGGATTTAAATCCAATCATAAGTCAAATCCTTTGCATTTGATTGGACTGTTAAAAAGTGGGTGGGCACAAAATGGAACAATATACAGTGCAACAGAGGACTTTTCCTTTCTGCCATGGTCACACCAAACGTGAAACAAATTTTGGCCCTGCTATCATTTGGGTTACTTGTTTCAGATGCACCAGGGGGTTTGGGGTCTACATGGAAAATCCATGTCCACATATACGCCAACGACAAGGCTCTGTGTATTTTACCAAGCCGTAGCAATACACACGTCGGACGGTTAGCCACAGCTAGATGAACCCAAAATAAACCAATTAGCTGTGATTTGATTACAGTAACGGGATTGAAAAGGATGTTGAAAAAAACAACACAATGATGGTGATTTGTAAAAAAATCTGAAGTCATGCTTTGTTCAGTCTGTCAAAATGCTTGTTTTCTGAATCTGAGTCTTATTGGAACTGACTTTGTATCCAATCGATGCATTATTGTTAAATGTTTCAGTTTGACTGGTGGATGGATGTCATTATATAACTGGTTGATACAAGATTTCTAGCACTTCATATATTGTTTTACAGGAATTAAAATTTGAATTTATTTGAATTTAAGAATGATATCTTTTGTACTATCTTCTTTTTCCATGCATTGGTAAATAGGTGCACAATAGGGCAGGGGGTGGGACTGAAAAGGGTTTTACGAGGCATTCTTTTTTTGATCTCGAACTGAAAGGCTGCAGGGACAGTGTGATCCTTGCAAGAGGGTCTCAAAGTCAAAAGTACGTGTTTCCTAGTGCTGCAACTATTGATTATTTATAGTGAAATTCTATTATAGAATATCAGTATGTGATTTTGCTGATGACAGCTGTGGGATGACAACCAAATGTGATTATTTTCTGTCTCTTTGCAGATATCTCTGTGGTCGATGCTACGACAACCACATCATCCTCAGAGTTTGGTCACAGGAAACGTCCGTCGTCCGCCAACAGAGACGCCATCGGATATAAAGAAGCAAAGATGGAGGCGACATCAGAAACCGCCACTCGAGATGACTGTGTCCAAATACAACAGCATGATAACATGAAGGAACTCTTTGAGGTGATGATGCAGTCGGTTACGTCTCTAGCTGCGTCCTTAGCCTCTTCACACTCTTCCTCGCAGCCCTCGGATCAGCTGATGCCTCCTGCACAGTCCTCGCTGGCGGCCCTGCAGCCTGATCTCCAACACCTCCAGACACAGCGCGGTCTGCTGCCGTCCTGCACCGCCTCCAGGCTGGGCCACTTGAAGACGGAAGAGCAGGAAGCTGAGGTGGCAGGGCTGCTCGACCAAACGGACGACGACGATGAGGAGGAGGAGCGCAGCGCCGTGTCTACCAGGCCCACCCGCGCCAAGAGGAAGAGCTGCGACAGCCTACTGGAGGAGTACCTGAGAAGGATGGAGGCCAGGGACGCTCAGAGAGACCGGGACCTGGACCAGAGAGATGATGTCACCCTGTTTTTACTGAGCTTGGCTCCGGCCATGAGGAGACTTCCTGTAGAGAAACAGTCGTGGGTCAGAACCAAGATGCAGCAGTTTCTACACGAGGCAGAGTTTGGCTCTACAAATTTTCAATGATCTCAACACTATTTTACATTTTTATAAATACTCTATCCATCAGATATTTGTGAACTTTGACAAATCTTTAATTGACCTACAGGGTTCTTTTTTTCCTCCCTTTTTATGATGAACTTTATCTTCTCCTTTCCCACGTTTTTGTGCTGTTTTTTAATAATAAAAAACCCTCTTGGGACTAATTTATATTTTGATATATGCATTATTAATCAAAGAGGAGACAGAAACATGATTGTTGTAAAGATTAAAAGATGAAATATATACATATGAGAGATTGTCAGATCTTTGTTTGGGGAAGATGAAAGGCAGAATGATGTTTAAATGCTTCATATTGACTCTCTCCTCACCGATACCACGGCCTGCTACAACATCTCTTTCTCTCTTTGTTAAGAACAAATTATATGTTTCTTGGATAAGGCGTCACCAAGCCATAAACACCACATCCGTGCTCTTCACAGTCAATATATACAAGAATAAAACGTCCAAGCAGAACTTTGAGTAGTCATGTTTTTTCCTTTATATTGAGGCTGGATTGTCAACTAGACCTCCAGGTTCCCGGGTTCACTATCCGCGACTTGTTCTGTGCACCACTGAAGCGACACTCATTTTAGTGTACATTTTGCTGACGTTGTGCATATTTCTAAATTAAGCCGGAGCACTTACTGAAGGTCATGCATACGCTGGTAAATCATTCGGACTAAACAAGTCTGGCTACTGTTAATTTTCTGAAAGCTTATAAGTTCAATTATTGGAAATGTAGCCTGTAGCTGCTGTCAGTGTTCATCCTTTGTTTAAAGCTATTTAAGTGGTAATTCATTACCAATCGTGTTATATAATTTAAAAAATTGTTTTAGTTTATGAAGCACTTGGTCGGTCAAGGTGGCAGTGTAGATGAAAACCGATTCAAAAACAAAGCAGGGAAAAGATAACATTTTAAAAATTCACATAAAATAGTTGTTTTAATTTTCACATTGCAAATGGCATAGTGGATAATTCTACATGAGGTTGTCAAATCAAGTGAAATAACTGGGGAGAGTCATCAGCCAGGACCTCAAGTGGAAGCAGAGCATCAACTGCATCACCAAGAAGAACTGGTTGACAATGACAGAGTTTTAACGAAACCTGCAGACTTCCAACAGCAGAGGCTGTACATCCTGTGGCTGCTGAAGAAGGTCAACCTGTCAAAGACAATGATGGTACACTTCTGACTACACCTCCGACATGCGTCCATCCTCACCTCCTCCATCACCATCTGGTACGCTGCTGCTACTGATATAACATTGTAAATATTATTATGTTACAGTGTATAGCTGCATATAGCTTTTTCATTTATGGTAATTAAAAAAAAGTATCTTCTTGACTGCAGTACTTTCCTTTATTGTTTATTCATTGTGAATATCGTGCACACATTCATTGGATGTGTGGCAATGAACTCCTTTCTGATTCTGATTCTCTAGGCCGGATTTATAACGTGTATGACAATTTGTTTATATTATTGTTGACAGTATTTTCTGATTTATGGAGTGATATAAAGATATCTCCAGCCCCGTGTGAACCTAAACAAAACAAGATCTGTGAGATGCTAATAAGCACACAGGATAGTGGCTCATTGTGTCTGAATGGAGCAGCATAGCTTCCTATAACCGAGGGCGGCGATCGCTCGATGGAACCATCAACTGTGGCGAGTCGGTGACGCCGTTGCCTAGCAACGCGCTGCTGTTTGTGTTCGGCGGGGCTCACGTGACACCAAAGCAGTGACGTGACGCGTGCTTTGATGCTTTGATGCTTTGATGCTTTGATGCTTATATATATCCTGACATAAGTGTAGTTTAGAGCAAGAAAGAGAAGAGAGGAAGGGAGCAGTGGAGCACGGGCAGTCCAGCGATGCAGGAAAAGATGCTAGGTTTCAATATCGACCACGTTGACAAGGAAAGGACAGGTCAGGTTCACATATTCTCTTCAGTTACCATTGTAACTGACATAAAGTGTAAGTTTACTCTCTTTCTTGTAGGGAAAACTCAAATTATCCTTCTTCTAAACGCTTAACAATGACAGAGTTTTAACGAAACCTGCAGACTTCCAACTATAGAGGCAGAATAATCTCCCCTAGATGTCACTTTGCAACACACTGCTACCCCTATTGTACTGTTTATTTGAGCCACACTGATAGGAACAGACCTTACAGCTATAGAGGCAGAATAATCTTCTAAGGCAGGGCTATTCAATTAGTTTTAAATTAGGTTTTGTGCTATATCATACCCCCTCTCTCTCTCCTGTTTTTTCTATCTGTCCACTGCTAATTAAAGGCGTAAATGCCTGAAAAACATCTCGCGGATGATGAAGACGGTGGTGATGATAATGATGATGATGACTGTGTGAGCCTGTTTTGGGATATGCATGCCTAAAATGTGCCTACAATTTCTTTAGTGAAATAATATCGGCATTATAATGATTATGATTGTGATGATAATATGTTTGGTGGCCCACGCACAGCGCGTGATGCGCCGCCTTGGCATCAATTATTAACGCACTGCTACCCCCTATTGCTCTTTTTTATGATAGTCACAGTGATAGGAACAGACCTTAGAGGCAGAATAATCCTCTCAGGTCTGAGGAATGAACAAACTGCTGGTGATTCACAAACGTTGTCTTCAGCCACAAGGAGTCAAAAGCGCCCGGCGTCTTTGCTGTATGGCTCGATGGTTCATCATGTGGCGAGTCAGACGCCGTTGCCTAGCAACAGACGGAACGCTGCGCTGCTGTTTGTGTTTCGCGGGGCTCATGTGACATCAAAGCAGTGACATCGTCACGTCACTGCTTAGATGCTTTGATGCTTTGATGCTTATATATATCCTGACATAAGTGTAGTTTAGAGCAAGATAGAGAAGAGAGGAAGGAAGCGGTGGAGCACGGGCAGTCCAGCGATGCAAGAAAAGATGTTAGGTTTCAATATCGACCACGTTGACAAGGAAAGGACAGGTCAGGTTCACATATTCTCTTCAGTTACCATTGTAACAGACATAAAGTGTAAGTTGACTCTCTTTCTTGTACAGAAAACTGAAATTATCCTTCTTCTAACGGTTAACAAGCAGGCTGACTAATCTTCTAAGGCAGGGCTACAGAGACTCCAAAATCACTACACACACCATGGGTCTCCAACTTGTCATAATACAACAGCTGTTTTGATAATATGTGCCTCTTTATAATTTTGGTCAATGTTTAATCATTAATATCTTGCTATACTTATCAATAGCTCCACTGTTATACAGTAACGAGACTCCAAATCACTACACACACAAAGGGTCTCCTCATTGTCATACTACAACAGCTGTTTTGATCAAATGTGCCTTTTAATAATTTTGGTGAATTTTTAATCATTAATATCTTGCTATACTTATCAATAGCTCCACTATTATACAGTAACGAGACTCCAAAATCACTACATACACCAAGGGTCTCCTCACTGTCATACTACAGCTAACAGCTGTTTTGATCAAATGTGCCTTTTTATAATTTTGGTGATTTTTTTTTATGGTATTAAAGTGATGGATCGGAATAAAATGCCCCCTAGGTAATTTCCAACAAGACATCCAGCCAAATACCCCCTCGGAAGAATTTTTAGCGATGGTCAGCATTAGTGAAGATAGGGCGATCAGCAGAATGGCTTAGTAATAGCGTGATGGTGCATATCTCGTAAATTTCCCCACTAATAATGCATGGAATGTTACCAAACTTCTGCAGTAGTACACATAGTGTCCGTACTCACAAAACAAGGCATTTTAAAGTTTGTAAGTACATCAGGAGTTTATTTAAATGAACACTTACCTGATAGCTTCTGCTGCTAAAGCTACAGCTGTTGCGTAGACAGCACTTCCGTGTTTACCCAGCTTTTTCTTCTTCTTCGTTGGTGTTTAATGGCAGTCGGCGTTTACCCAGCTGTTTCCATGACACAAGTTTCACGCCAGAGTATGAAAAAGTTTTGCTGATTTTTTATAAATGCTTGTATTATCATGTCAACATTTGTCGACCTGATAATAGAAGCATTTCTAAAAAAAAATTAAGCAAAACGTTTTCATGCTCTCGCGTGAAACTCGTCAACACCAACGAAGAAGAAGAAGAAACTGGGTAAACACGGAAGTGCCTTCTACACAATGTTAGCTTTAGCAGTAGAAGCTATCGGGCTAGTGTTCTTTTGAATAAACTCCTGATGTACTTACAAACTTTAAAATGCCTGGTTTTGTGAGTACAGACCCTATGTGTACTACTGCAGAAGTTTGATAACATTCCATGCATTATTAGTGGGGAAATTTACAAGATATATACTATGCACAATCGCGCTATTACTAAGCCATTCGGCTGATCGCCTTATCTTGACCAATGCTTACCATTGCTAAAAATGCTTCCCAGGGGGTGTTTGGCTGGATGTCATGGTGGAAATTACCTAGGGTGCATTTTACTCAGAACCATCACTTTAATCATTAATACCTTACTATATTAATCAATAGCTCCACTGTTATACAGTGCAGAGACCAAAATCACTACATACACCAAGGGTCTCCTCACTGTCATACTACAACAGCTGTTTTGATCAAATGTGCCTTTTTATAATTTTGGTGATTTTTTATGGTATTAAAGTGATGGATCGGAATAAAATGCCCCCTAGGTAATTTCCAACAAGACATCCAGCCAAATACCCCCTCGGAAGAATTTTTAGCGATGGTCAACATTAGTGAAGATAGGGCGATCAGCAGAATGGCTTAGTAATAGTGTCATGGTGCATATCTCGTAAATTTCCCCACTAATAATGCATGGAATGTTACCAAACTTCTGCAGTAGTACACATAGGGTCCGTTCTCAAATAACGAGGCATTTTAAAGTTTGTACGTACATCAGGAGTTTATTTAAATGAACACTTACCTGATAGCTTCTGCTGCTAAAGCTACAGCTGTTGCGTAGACAGCACTTCCGTGTTTACCCAGCTTTTTCTTCTTCTTCGTTGGTGTTTAATGGCAGTCGGCGTTTACCCAGCTGTTTCCGTGACACAAGTTTCACGCCAGAGTATGAAAAAGTTTTGCTGATTTTTTATAAATGCTTGTATTATCATGTCAACATTTGTCGACCTGATAATAGAAGCATTTCTAAAAAAAAATTAAGCAAAACGTTTTCATGCTCTCGCGTGAAACTCGTCAACACCAACGAAGAAGAAGAAGAAACTGGGTAAACACGGAAGTGCCTTCTACACAATGTTAGCTTTAGCAGTAGAAGCTATCGGGCTAGTGTTCTTTTGAATAAACTCCTGATGTACTTACAAACTTTAAAATGCCTGGTTTTGTGAGTACAGACCCTATGTGTACTACTGCAGAAGTTTGATAACATTCCATGCATTATTAGTGGGGAAATTTACAAGATATATACGATGCACAATCGCGCTATTACTAAGCCATTCGGCTGATCGCCTTATCTTGACCAATGCTGACCATTGCTAAAAATGCCTCCGAGGGGGTGTTTGGCTGGATGTCATGGTGGAAATTACCTAGGGTACATTTTACTCAGAACCATCACTTTAATCATTAATACCTTACGATATTAATCAATAGCTCCACTGTTATACAGTGCAGAGACCAAAATCACTACATACACCAAGGGTGTCCTCACTGTCATACTACAACAGCTGTTTTGATCAAATGTGCCTTTTTATAATTTTGGTGATTTTTTATGGTATTAAAGTGATGGATCGGAATAAAATGCCCCCTAGGTAATTTCCAACAAGACAACCAGCCAAATACCCCCTCGGAAGAATTTTTAGCGATGGTCAGCATTAGTGAAGATAGGGCGATCAGCAGAATGGCTTAGTAATAGCGTGATGGTGCATATCTCGTAAATTTCCCCACTAATAATGCATGGAATGTTACCAAACTTCTGCAGTAGTACACATAGTGTCCGTACTCACAAAACAAGGCATTTTAAAGTTTGTAAGTACATCAGGAGTTTATTTAAATGAACACTTACCTGATAGCTTCTGCTGCTTAAGCTACAGCTGTTGCGTAGACAGCACTTCCATGTTTACCCAGCTTTTTCTTCTTCTTCGTTGGTGTTTAATGGCAGTCGGCGTTTACCCAGCTGTTTCCTTGACACAAGTTTCACGCCAGAGTATGAAAAAGTTTTGCTGATTTTTTATAAATGCTTGTATTATCATGTCAACATTTGTCGACCTGATAATAGAAGCATTTCTAAAAAAAAATTAAGCAAAACGTTTTCATGCTCTCGCGTGAAACTCGTCAACACCAACGAAGAAGAAGAAGAAACTGGGTAAACACGGAAGTGCCTTCTACACAATGTTAGCTTTAGCAGTAGAAGCTATCGGGCTAGTGTTCTTGTGAGTAAACTCCTGATGTACTTACAAACTTTAAAATGCCTAGTTTTGTGAGTACAGACCCTATGTGTACTACTGCAGAAGTTTGATAACATTCCATGCATTATTAGTCGGGAAATTTACAAGATATATACGATGCACAATCGCGCTATTACTAAGCCATTCGGCTGATCGCCTTATCTTGACCAATGCTGACCATTGCTAAAAATGCCTCCGAGGGGGTGTTTGGCTGGATGTCATGGTGGAAATTACCTAGGGTACATTTTACTCAGAACCATCACTTTAATCATTAATACCTTACTATATTAATCAATAGCTCCACTGTTATACAGTGCAGAGACCAAAATCACTACATACACCAAGGGTCTCCTCACTGTCATACTACAACAGCTGTTTTGATCAAATGTGCCTTTTTATAATTTTGGTGATTTTTTATGGTATTAAAGTGATGGATCGGAATAAAATGCCCCCTAGGTAATTTCCAACAAGACAACCAGCCAAATACCCCCTCGGAAGAATTTTTAGCGATGGTCAGCATTAGTGAAGATAGGGCGATCAGCAGAATGGCTTAGTAATAGCGTGATGGTGCATATCTCGTAAATTTCCCCACTAATAATGCATGGAATGTTACAAAACTTCTGCAGTAGTACACATAGTGTCCGTACTCACAAAACAAGGCATTTTAAAGTTTGTAAGTACATCAGGAGTTTATTTAAATGAACACTTACCTGATAGCTTCTGCTGCTTAAGCTACAGCTGTTGCGTAGACAGCACTTCCGTGTTTACCCAGCTTTTTCTTCTTCTTCGTTGGTGTTTAATGGCAGTCGGCGTTTACCCAGCTGTTTCCGTGACACAAGTTTCACGCCAGAGTATGAAAAAATTTTGCTGATTTTTTATAAATGCTTGTATTATCATGTCAACATTTGTCGACCTGATAATAGAAGCATTTCTAAAAAAAAATTAAGCAAAACGTTTTCATGCTCTCGCGTGAAACTCGTCAACACCAACGAAGAAGAAGAAGAAACTGGGTAAACACGGAAGTGCCTTCTACACAATGTTAGCTTTAGCAGTAGAAGCTATCGGGCTAGTGTTCTTTTGAATAAACTCCTGATGTACTTACAAACTTTAAAATGCCTGGTTTTGTGAGTACAGACCCTATGTGTACTACTGCAGAAGTTTGATAACATTCCATGCATTATTAGTGGGGAAATTTACAAGATATATACTATGCACAATCGCGCTATTACTAAGCCATTCGGCTGATCGCCTTATCTTGACCAATGCTGACCATTGCTAAAAATGCTTCCGAGGGGGTGTTTGGCTGGATGTCATGGTGGAAATTACCTAGGGTACATTTTACTCAGAACCATCACTTTAATCATTAATACCTTACTATATTAATCAATAGCTCCACTGTTATACAGTGCAGAGACCAAAATCACTACATACACCAAGGGTCTCCTCACTGTCATACTACAACAGCTGTTTTGATCAAATGTGCCTTTTTATAATTTTGGTGATTTTTTATGGTATTAAAGTGATGGATTGGAATAAAATGCCCCCTAGGTAATTTCCAACAAGACATCCAGCCAAATACCCCCTCGGAAGAATTTTTAGCGATGGTCAGCAGTGAAGATAGGGCGATCAGCAGAATGGCTTAGTAATAGCGTGATGGTGCATATCTCGTAAATTTCCCCACTAATAATGCATGGAATGTTACCAAACTTCTGCAGTAGTACACATAGTGTCCGTACTCACAAAACAAGGCATTTTAAAGTTTGTAAGTACATCAGGAGTTTATTTAAATGAACACTTACCTGATAGCTTCTGCTGCTTAAGCTACAGCTGTTGCGTAGACAGCACTTCCGTGTTTACCCAGCTTTTTCTTCTTCTTCGTTGGTGTTTAATGGCAGTCGGCGTTTACCCAGCTGTTTCCGTGACACAAGTTTCACGCCAGAGTATGAAAAAGTTTTGCTGATTTTTTATAAATGCTTGTATTATCATGTCAACATTTGTCGACCTGATAATAGAAGCATTTCTAAAAAAAAATTAAGCAAAACGTTTTCATGCTCTCACGTGAAACTCGTCAACACCAACGAAGAAGAAGAAGAAACTGGGTAAACACGGAAGTGCCTTCTACACAATGTTAGCTTTAGCAGTAGAAGCTATCGGGCTAGTGTTCTTTTGAATAAACTCCTGATGTACTTACAAACTTTAAAATGCCTGGTTTTGTGAGTACAGACCCTATGTGTACTACTGCAGAAGTTTGATAACATTCCATGCATTATTAGTGGGGAAATTTACAAGATATATACTATGCACAATCGCGCTATTACTAAGCCATTCGGCTGATCGCCTTATCTTGACCAATGCTGACCATTGCTAAAAATGCTTCCGAGGGGGTGTTTGGCTGGATGTCATGGTGGAAATTACCTAGGGTACATTTTACTCAGAACCATCACTTTAATCATTAATACCTTACTATATTAATCAATAGCTCCACTGTTATACAGTGCAGAGACCAAAATCACTACATACACCAAGGGTCTCCTCACTGTCATACTACAACAGCTGTTTTGATCAAATGTGCCTTTTTATAATTTTGGTGATTTTTTATGGTATTAAAGTGATGGATTGGAATAAAATGCCCCCTAGGTAATTTCCAACAAGACATCCAGCCAAATACCCCCTCGGAAGAATTTTTAGCGATGGTCAGCAGTGAAGATAGGGCGATCAGCAGAATGGCTTAGTAATAGCGTGATGGTGCATATCTCGTAAATTTCCCCACTAATAATGCATGGAATGTTACCAAACTTCTGCAGTAGTACACATAGTGTCCGTACTCACAAAACAAGGCATTTTAAAGTTTGTAAGTACATCAGGAGTTTATTTAAATGAACACTTACCTGATAGCTTCTGCTGCTTAAGCTACAGCTGTTGCGTAGACAGCACTTCCGTGTTTACCCAGCTTTTTCTTCTTCTTCGTTGGTGTTTAATGGCAGTCGGCGTTTACCCAGCTGTTTCCGTGACACAAGTTTCACGCCAGAGTATGAAAAAGTTTTGCTGATTTTTTATAAATGCTTGTATTATCATGTCAACATTTGTCGACCTGATAATAGAAGCATTTCTAAAAAAAAATTAAGCAAAACGTTTTCATGCTCTCCGTGAAACTCGTCAACACCAACGAAGAAGAAGAAGAAACTGGGTAAACACGGAAGTGCCTTCTACACAATGTTAGCTTTAGCAGTAGAAGCTATCGGGCTAGTGTTCTTTTGAATAAACTCCTGATGTACTTACAAACTTTAAAATGCCTGGTTTTGTGAGTACAGACCCTATGTGTACTACTGCAGAAGTTTGATAACATTCCATGCATTATTAGTGGGGAAATTTACAAGATAATACTATGCACAATCGGCTATTACTAAGCCATTCGGCTGATCGCCTTATCTTGACCAATGCTGACCATTGCTAAAAATGCTTCCGAGGGGGTGTTTGGCTGGATGTCATGGTGGAAATTACCTAGGGTACATTTTACTCAGAACCATCACTTTAATCATTAATACCTTACTATATTAATCAATAGCTCCACTGTTATACAGTGCAGAGACCAAAATCACTACATACACCAAGGGTCTCCTCACTGTCATACTACAACAGCTGTTTTGATCAAATGTGCCTTTTTATAATTTTGGTTATCTTTTATGGTATTAAAGTGATGGATCGGAATAAAATGCCCCTAGGTAATTTCCAACAAGACACCAGCCAAATACCCCCTCGGAAGAATTTTTAGCGATGGTCAGCAGTGAAGATAGGGCGATCAGCAGAATGGCTTAGTAATAGCGTGATGGTGCATATCTCGAAATTTCCCCCTAATAATGCATGGAATGTTACCAAACTTCTGCAGTAGTACACATAGGTCCGTCTCACAAAAAAGGCATTTTAAAGTTTGTAGTACATCAGGAGTTTATTTAAATGAACACTTACCTGATAGCTTCTGCTGCTTAAGCTACAGCTGTTGCGTAGACAGCACTCCGTTTTACCCAGCTTTTTCTTTCTTGTTGGTGTTTAATGGCAGTCGGCGTTTACCCAGCTGTTTCCGTGACACAAGTTTCACGCCAGAGTATGAAAAAGTTTTGCTGATTTTTATAAATGCTTGTATTTCATGTCAACATTTGTCGACCTGATAATAGAAGCATTTCTAAAAAAAAATTAAGCAAAACGTTTTCATGCTCTCGCGTGAAACTCGTCAACACCAACGAAGAAGAAGAAGAAACTGGGTAAACACGGAAGTGCCTTCTACACAATGTTAGCTTTAGCAGTAGAAGCTATCGGGCTAGTGTTCTTTTGATAAACTCTGATGTACTTACAAACTTTAAAATGCCTGGTTTTGTGAGTACAGACCCTATGTGTACTACTGCAGAAGTTTGATAACATTCCATGCATTATTAGTGGGAAATTTACAAGATATATACATGCACAATCGCGCTATTACTAAGCCATTCGGCTGATCGCCTTATCTTGACCAATGCTGACCATTGCTAAAAATGCCTCCGGGGGTGTTTGGCTGGATGTCATGGTGGAAATTACCTAGGGTACATTTTACTCAGAACCATCACTTTAATCATTAATACCTTACTATATTAATCAATAGCTCCACTGTTATAAGTGCAGAGACAAAATCACTACATACACCAAGGTCTCCTCACTGTCATACTACAACAGCTGTTTTGATCAAATGTGCCTTTTTATATTTTGGTGATTTTTTATGGTATTAAAGTGATGGATCGGAATAAAATGCCCCCTAGGTAATTTCCAACAAGACATCCAGCCAAATACCCCCTCGGAAGAATTTTTAGCGATGGTCACAGTGAAGATAGGGCGATCAGCAGAATGGCTTAGTAATAGCGTATGGTGCATATCTCGTAAATTTCCCCACTAATAATGCATGGAATGTTACCAAACTTCTGCAGTAGTACACATAGGTCCGTCTCAAAAACAGGCATTTTAAAGTTTGTAGTACATCAGGAGTTTATTTAAATGAACACTTACCTGATAGCTTCTGCTGCTAAGCTACAGCTGTTGCGTAGACAGCACTTCCGTGTTTACCCAGCTTTTTCTTCTTCTTCGTTGGTGTTTAATGGCAGTCGGCGTTTACCCAGCTGTTTCCATGACACAAGTTTCACGCCAGAGTATGAAAAAGTTTTGCTGATTTTTTATAAATGCTTGTATTATCATGTCAACATTTGTCGACCTGATAATAGAAGCATTTCTAAAAAAAAATTAAGCAAAACGTTTTCATGCTCTCGCGTGAAACTCGTCAACACCAACGAAGAAGAAGAAACTGGGTAAACACGGAAGTGCCTTCTACACAATGTTAGCTTTAGCAGTAGAAGCTATCGGGCTAGTGTTCTTTTGAATAAACTCCTGATGTACTTACAAACTTTAAAATGCCTGGTTTTGTGAGTACAGACCCTATGTGTACTACTGCAGAAGTTTGATAACATTCCATGCATTATTAGTGGGGAAATTTACAAGATATATACTATGCACAATCGCGCTATTACTAAGCCATTCGGCTGATCGCCTTATCTTGACCAATGCTTACCATTGCTAAAAATGCTTCCAGGGGGTGTTTGGCTGGATGTCATGGTGGAAATTACCTAGGGTACATTTTACTCAGAACCATCACTTTAATCATTAATACCTTACTATATTAATCAATAGCTCCACTGTTATACAGTGCAGAGACCAAAATCACTACATACACCAAGGGTCTCCTCACTGTCATACTACAACAGCTGTTTTGATCAAATGTGCCTTTTTATAATTTTGGTGATTTTTTATGGTATTAAAGTGATGGATGGAATAAAATGCCCCCTAGGTAATTTCCAACAAGACACCAGCCAAATACCCCCTCGGAAGAATTTTTAGCGATGGTCACATTGAAGATAGGGCGATCAGCAGAATGGCTTAGTAATAGGTATGGTGCATATCTCGTAAATTTCCCCACTAATAATGCATGGAATGTTACCAAACTTCTGCAGTAGTACACATAGGTCCGTCTCAAATAAAGAGGCATTTTAAAGTTTGTAGTACATCAGGAGTTTATTTAAATGAACACTTACCTGATAGCTTCTGCTGCTAAGCTACAGCTGTTGCGTAGACAGCACTTCCGTGTTTACCCAGCTTTTCTTCTTCTTGTTGGTGTTTAATGGCAGTCGGCGTTTACCCAGCTGTTTCCTGACACAAGTTTCACGCCAGAGTATGAAAAAGTTTTGCTGATTTTTATAAATGCTTGTATTATCATGTCACATTTGTCGACTGATAATAGAAGCATTTCTAAAAAAAAATTAAGCAAAACGTTTTCATGCTCTCGCGTGAAACTCGTCAACACCAACAAGAAGAAGAAGAAACTGGGTAAACACGGAAGTGCCTTCTACACAATGTTAGCTTTAGCAGTAGAAGCTATCGGGCTAGTGTTTTTTGATAAACTCCTGATGTACTTACAAACTTTAAAATGCCTGGTTTTGTGAGTACAGACCCTATGTGTACTACTGCAGAAGTTTGATAACATTCCATGCATTATTAGTGGGAAATTTACAAGATATATACATGCACAATCGCGCTATTACTAAGCCATTCGGCTGATCGCCTTATCTTGACCAATGCTGACCATTGCTAAAAATGCCTCCGAGGGGGTGTTTGGCTGGATGTCATGGTGGAAATTACCTAGGGTACATTTTATCAGAACCATCACTTTAATCATTAATACCTTACTATATTAATCAATAGCTCCACTGTTATAAGTGCAGAGACCAAAATCACTACATACACCAAGGGTCTCCTCACTGTCATACTACAACAGCTGTTTTGATCAAATGTGCCTTTTTATAATTTTGGTGATTTTTTATGGTATTAAAGTGATGGATCGGAATAAAATGCCCCCTAGGTAATTTCCAACAAGACATCCAGCCAAATACCCCCTCGGAAGAATTTTTAGCGATGGTCAGCATTAGTGAAGATAGGGCGATCAGCAGAATGGCTTAGTAATAGCGTGATGGTGCATATCTCGTAAATTTCCCCACTAATAATGCATGGAATGTTACCAAACTTCTGCAGTAGTACACATAGTGTCCGTCTCAAAAACGAGGCATTTTAAAGTTTGTAAGTACATCAGGAGTTTATTTAAATGAACACTTACCTGATAGCTTCTGCTGCTAAAGCTACAGCTGTTGCGTAGACAGCACTTCCGTGTTTACCCAGCTTTTTCTTCTTCTTCGTTGGTGTTTAATGGCAGTCGGCGTTTACCCAGCTGTTTCCGTGACACAAGTTTCACGCCAGAGTATGAAAAAGTTTTGCTGATTTTTTATAAATGCTTGTATTATCATGTCAACATTTGTCGACCTGATAATAGAAGCATTTCTAAAAAAAAAATTAAGCAAAACGTTTTCATGCTCTCGCGTGAAACTCGTCAACACCAACGAAGAAGAAGAAGAAACTGGGTAAACACGGAAGTGCCTTCTACACAATGTTAGCTTTAGCAGTAGAAGCTATCGGGCTAGTGTTCTTTTGAATAAACTCCTGATGTACTTACAAACTTTAAAATGCCTGGTTTTGTGAGTACAGACCCTATGTGTACTACTGCAGAAGTTTGATAACATTCCATGCATTATTAGTGGGGAAATTTACAAGATATATACTATGCACAATCGCGCTATTACTAAGCCATTCGGCTGATCGCCTTATCTTGACCAATGCTGACCATTGCTAAAAATGCTTCCGAGGGGGTGTTTGGCTGGATGTCATGGTGGAAATTACCTAGGGTACATTTTACTCAGAACCATCACTTTAATCATTAATACCTTACTATATTAATCAATAGCTCCACTGTTATACAGTGCAGAGACCAAAATCACTACATACACCAAGGGTCTCCTCACTGTCATACTACAACAGCTGTTTTGATCAAATGTGCCTTTTTATAATTTTGGTGATTTTTTATGGTATTAAAGTGATGGATCGGAATAAAATGCCCCCTAGGTAATTTCCAACAAGACATCCAGCCAAATACCCCCTCGGAAGAATTTTTAGCGATGGTCAGCATTAGTGAAGATAGGGCGATCAGCAGAATGGCTTAGTAATAGCGTGATGGTGCATATCTCGTAAATTTCCCCACTAATAATGCATGGAATGTTACCAAACTTCTGCAGTAGTACACATAGGGTCCGTTCTCAAATAAAGAGGCATTTTAAAGTTTGTAAGTACATCAGGAGTTTATTTAAATGAACACTTACCTGATAGCTTCTGCTGCTTAAGCTACAGCTGTTGCGTAGACAGCACTTCCGTGTTTACCCAGCTTTTTCTTCTTCTTCGTTGGTGTTTAATGGCAGTCGGCGTTTACCCAGCTGTTTCCGTGACACAAGTTTCACGCCAGAGTATGAAAAAGTTTTGCTGATTTTTTATAAATGCTTGTATTATCATGTCAACATTTGTCGACCTGATAATAGAAGCATTTCTAAAAAAAAATTAAGCAAAACGTTTTCATGCTCTCGCGTGAAACTCGTCAACACCAACGAAGAAGAAGAAGAAACTGGGTAAACACGGAAGTGCCTTCTACACAATGTTAGCTTTAGCAGTAGAAGCTATCGGGCTAGTGTTCTTTTGAATAAACTCCTGATGTACTTACAAACTTTAAAATGCCTGGTTTTGTGAGTACAGACCCTATGTGTACTACTGCAGAAGTTTGATAACATTCCATGCATTATTAGTGGGGAAATTTACAAGATATATACGATGCACAATCGCGCTATTACTAAGCCATTCGGCTGATCGCCTTATCTTGACCAATGCTGACCATTGCTAAAAATGCCTCCGAGGGGGTGTTTGGCTGGATGTCATGGTGGAAATTACCTAGGGTACATTTTACTCAGAACCATCACTTTAATCATTAATACCTTACTATATTAATCAATAGCTCCACTGTTATACAGTGCAGAGACCAAAATCACTACATACACCAAGGGTCTCCTCACTGTCATACTACAACAGCTGTTTTGATCAAATGTGCCTTTTTATAATTTTGGTGATTTTTTATGGTATTAAAGTGATGGATCGGAATAAAATGCCCCCTAGGTAATTTCCAACAAGACATCCAGCCAAATACCCCCTCGGAAGAATTTTTAGCGATGGTCAGCAGTGAAGATAGGGCGATCAGCAGAATGGCTTAGTAATAGCGTGATGGTGCATATCTCGTAAATTTCCCCACTAATAATGCATGGAATGTTACCAAACTTCTGCAGTAGTACACATAGTGTCCGTACTCACAATAACAAGGCATTTTAAAGTTTGTAAGTACATCAGGAGTTTATTTAAATGAACACTTACCTGATAGCTTCTGCTGCTTAAGCTACAGCTGTTGCGTAGACAGCACTTCCGTGTTTACCCAGCTTTTTCTTCTTCTTCGTTGGTGTTTAATGGCAGTCGGCGTTTACCCAGCTGTTTCCGTGACACAAGTTTCACGCCAGAGTATGAAAAAGTTTTGCTGATTTTTTATAAATGCTTGTATTATCATGTCAACATTTGTCGACCTGATAATAGAAGCATTTCTAAAAAAAAAATTAAGCAAAACGTTTTCATGCTCTCGCGTGAAACTCGTCAACACCAACAAGAAGAAGAAGAAGAAACTGGGTAAACACGGAAGTGCCTTCTACACAATAGTTAGCTTTAGCAGTAGAAGCTATCGGGCTAGTGTTCTTTTGAATAAACTCCTGATGTACTTACAAACTTTAAAATGCCTGGTTTTGTGAGTACAGACCCTATGTGTACTACTGCAGAAGTTTGATAACATTCCATGCATTATTAGTGGGGAAATTTACAAGATATATACTATGCACAATCGCGCTATTACTAAGCCATTCGGCTGATCGCCTTATCTTGACCAATGCTGACCATTGCTAAAAATGCTTCCGAGGGGGTGTTTGGCTGGATGTCATGGTGGAAATTACCTAGGGTACATTTTACTCAGAACCATCACTTTAATCATTAATACCTTACTATATTAATCAATAGCTCCACTGTTATACAGTGCAGAGACCAAAATCACTACATACACCAAGGGTCTCCTCACTGTCATACTACAACAGCTGTTTTGATCAAATGTGCCTTTTTATAATTTTGGTGATTTTTTATGGTATTAAAGTGATGGATCGGAATAAAATGCCCCCTAGGTAATTTCCAACAAGACATCCAGCCAAATACCCCCTCGGAAGAAATTTTAGCGATGGTCAACATTAGTGAAGATAGGGCGATCAGCAGAATGGCTTAGTAATAGTGTCATGGTGCATATCTCGTAAATTTCCCCACTAATAATGCATGGAATGTTACCAAACTTCTGCAGTAGTACACATAGTGTCCGTCTCACAATAAAGAGGCATTTTAAAGTTTGTAAGTACATCAGGAGTTTATTTAAATGAACACTTACCTGATAGCTTCTGCTGCTATAAGCTACAGCTGTTGCGTAGACAGCACTTCCGTGTTTACCCAGCTTTTTCTTCTTCTTCGTTGGTGTTTAATGGCAGTCGGCGTTTACCCAGCTGTTTCCGTGACACAAGTTTCACGCCAGAGTATGAAAAAGTTTTGCTGATTTTTTTATAAATGCTTGTATTATCATGTCAACATTTGTCGACCTGATAATAGAAGCATTTTCTAAAAAAAAATTAAGCAAAACGTTTTCATGCTCTCGCGTGAAACTCGTCAACACCAACGAAAGAAGAAGAAGAAACTGGGTAAACACGGAAGTGCCTTCTACACAATGTTAGCTTTAGCAGTAGAAGCTATCGGGCTAGTGTTCTTTTGAATAAACTCCTGATGTACTTACAAACTTTAAAATGCCTGGTTTTGTGAGTACAGACCCTATGTGTACTACTGCAGAAGTTTGATAACATTCCATGCATTATTAGTGGGGAAATTTACAAGATATATACATGCACAATCGCGCTATTACTAAGCCATTCGGCTGATCGCCTTATCTTGACCAATGCTGACCATTGCTAAAAATGCTCCGAGGGGGTGTTTGGCTGGATGTCATGGTGGAAATTACCTAGGGTACATTTTACTCAGAACCATCACTTTAATCATTAATACCTTACTATATTAATCAATAGCTCCACTGTTATACAGTGCAGAGACCAAAATCACTACATACACCAAGGGTCTCCTCACTGTCATACTACAACAGCTGTTTTGATCAAATGTGCCTTTTTATAATTTTTGGTGATTTTTTTATGGTATTAAAGTGATGGATCGGAATAAAATGCCCCCTAGGTAATTTCCAACAAGACATCCAGCCAAATACCCCCTCGGAAGAATTTTTAGCGATGGTCAACATTAGTGAAGATAGGGCGATCAGCAGAATGGCTTAGTAATAGCGTGATGGTGCATATCTCGTAAATTTCCCCACTAATAATGCATGGAATGTTACCAAACTTCTGCAGTAGTACACATAGGGTCCGTCTCACAAAAACAAGGCATTTTAAAGTTTGTAAGTACATCAGGAGTTTATTTAAATGAACACTTACCTGATAGCTTCTGCTGCTTAAAGCTACAGCTGTTGCGTAGACAGCACTTCCGTGTTTACCCAGCTTTTTCTTCTTCTTCGTTGGTGTTTAATGGCAGTCGGCGTTTACCCAGCTGTTTCCGTGACACAAGTTTCACGCCAGAGTATGAAAAAGTTTTGCTGATTTTTTATAAATGCTTGTATTATCATGTCAACATTTGTCGACCTGATAATAGAAGCATTTCTAAAAAAAAATTAAGCAAAACGTTTTCATGCTCTCGCGTGAAACTCGTCAACACCAACGAAGAAGAAGAAGAAACTGGGTAAACACGGAAGTGCCTTCTACACAATGTTAGCTTTAGCAGTAGAAGCTATCGGGCTAGTGTTCTTTTGAATAAACTCCTGATGTACTTACAAACTTTAAAATGCCTGGTTTTGTGAGTACAGACCCTATGTGTACTACTGCAGAAGTTTGATAACATTCCATGCATTATTAGTGGGGAAATTTACAAGATATTACATGCACAATCGCGCTATTACTAAGCCATTCGGCTGATCGCCTTATCTTGACCAATGCTGACCATTGCTAAAAATGCTTCCGAGGGGGTGTTTGGCTGGATGTCATGGTGGAAATTACTAGGGTACATTTTACTCAGAACCATCACTTTAATCATTAATACCTTACTATATTAATCAATAGCTCCACTGTTATACAGTGCAGAGACCAAAATCACTACATACACCAAGGGTCTCCTCACTGTCATACTACAACAGCTGTTTTGATCAAATGTGCCTTTTTATAATTTTGGTGATTTTTTATGGTATTAAAGTGATGGATCGGAATAAAATGCCCCCTAGGTAATTTCCAACAAGACATCCAGCCAAATACCCCCTCGAAGAAATTTTAGCGATGGTCAACATTAGTGAAGATAGGGCGATCAGCAGAATGGCTTAGTAATAGTGTATGGTGCATATCTCGTAAATTTCCCCACTAATAATGCATGGAATGTTACCAAACTTCTGCAGTAGTACACATAGGGTCCGTCTCAAAAAAGGCATTTTAAAGTTTGTAGTACATCAGGAGTTTATTTAAATGAACACTTTACCTGATAGCTTCTGCTGCTAAAGCTACAGCTGTTGCGTAGACAGCACTTCCGTGTTTACCCAGCTTTTTCTTCTTCTTCGTTGGTGTTTAATGGCAGTCGGCGTTTACCCAGCTGTTTCCGTGACACAAGTTTCACGCCAGAGTATGAAAAAGTTTTGCTGATTTTTTTATAAATGCTTGTATTATCATGTCAACATTTGTCGACCTGATAATAGAAGCATTTCTAAAAAAAAATTAAGCAAAACGTTTTCATGCTCTCGCGTGAAACTCGTCAACACCAACGAAGAAGAAGAAGAAACTGGGTAAACACGGAAGTGCCTTCTACACAATGTTAGCTTTAGCAGTAGAAGCTATCGGGCTAGTGTTCTTTTGAATAAACTCCTGATGTACTTACAAACTTTAAAATGCCTGGTTTTGTGAGTACAGACCCTATGTGTACTACTGCAGAAGTTTGATAACATTCCATGCATTATTAGTGGGGAAATTTACAAGATATATACATGCACAATCGCGCTATTACTAAGCCATTCGGCTGATCGCCTTATCTTGACCAATGCTGACCATTGCTAAAAATGCCTCCGAGGGGGTGTTTGGCTGGATGTCATGGTGGAAATTACCTAGGGTACATTTTACTCAGAACCATCACTTTAATCATTAATACCTTACTATATTAATCAATAGCTCCACTGTTATACAGTGCAGAGACCAAAATCACTACATACACCAAGGGTCTCCTCACTGTCATACTACAACAGCTGTTTTGATCAAATGTGCCTTTTTATAATTTTGGTGATTTTTTATGGTATTAAAGTGATGGATCGGAATAAAATGCCCCCTAGGTAATTTCCAACAAGACATCCAGCCAAATACCCCCCGGAAGAATTTTTTAGCGATGGTCACAAGTGAAGATAGGGCGATCAGCAGAATGGCTTAGTAATAGGTGATGGTGCATATCTCGTAAATTTCCCCACTAATAATGCATGGAATGTTACCAAAACTTCTGCAGTAGTACACATAGGGTCCGTTCTCAAAAAAAAGGCATTTTAAAGTTTGTAGTACATCAGGAGTTTATTTAAATGAACACTTACCTGATAGCTTCTGCTGCTAAAGCTACAGCTGTTGCGTAGACAGCACTTCCGTGTTTACCCAGCTTTTTCTTCTTCTTCGTTGGTTTTAATGGCAGTCGGCGTTTACCCAGCTGTTTCCGTGACACAAGTTTCACGCCAGAGTATGAAAAAGTTTTGCTGATTTTTTATAAATGCTTGTATTATCATGTCAACATTTGTCGACCTGATAATAGAAGCATTTCAAAAAAAAAATTAACAAAACGTTTTCATGCTCTCGCGTGAAACTCGTCAACACCAACGAAGAAGAAGAAGAAATGGGTAAACACGGAAGTGCCTTCTACACAATGTTAGCTTTAGCAGTAGAAGCTATCGGGCTAGTGTTCTTTTGAATAAACTCCTGATGTACTTACAAACTTTAAAATGCCTGGTTTTGTGAGTACAGACCCTATTGTACTACTGCAGAATTTTAAATTCCAGAAAGTGGGGAAAAAAGAATTATTCACAAGGCCTATTCAAGATTGGCTGTCGATCTTACCAACAATTCAAAAATGTCCAGGGGTTTTGGTGGATGCAGGGGAAATTTAGGGTAATTTTATCAAACCAACAACAAAACCTTATAATTTAACTCTCCACTGTTATAAAAACCAAATACACATCCCAAGGGCTCCTCCTGTTCACAACAGCTTTTTGACAAAGTGTTTTTATTTTTGGTGATTTTTTTTGGTATTAAAGTATGGAGGAATAAAATTAAATTTCCAACAAACATCCAGCCAAATACCCCCTAAGAAATTTTTAGCGATGGTCAACTTATAAATACATCAGCAAATGGCAGTAAAGGGGAGGTGCATATTCTAAATTTCCCCACTTAATGATAATTTAAAATTCTCAGTAGACAATATCCGTTCTAAATAAAGAGGCATTTTAAAGGGAATGGGTTTATTTAAATGAACACTTACCTAACTTTCTGCTAAAGCACAGCTTTGGTGACAGCATTTTTTCCCAGCTTTTTCTTCTTCTTCGTTGGTGTTTAAGGATCGGCGTTTACCCAGCTGTTTCCGGACCAAATTTCCCCGGTTGGTTTTGCTGTTTTTTATTCTTGTTTTCTTCAACATTTGCGACCGAAATAGAAGATTTCTAAAAAAAAATTAAGAAAAGTTTTCTGTCTCCTAAATGTCCCCCAAAGGAAGAAAAACTGGGTCAGGAATGCCTTCCCAATGAGCTTTGCAGGAACTATCGGGCAGTGCTTTTGAATAAATTGATGTCTTCCTTTAAAATCCTGGTTTTGTGGTCAGACCCTATGTGTTCTGGAAGTTTATTTAACAGAAAGAGTGCGACAAATAAGATTAGTGTCAGACAAGAAACTTAAATGCAAGATTAGAAGAGCTTGGTCAGATCTAGCAACAATCAAAACTGTCAGTGGAAGTAAAAATGTAGAACTGCAGAAGAATTAGAATAAATTAGATGTAGACTAACACAAAAACAACAGAAACTATAGTTAAGCCTCTCAACTAGGTATAAAACTTAGGAATACACAGTCTTAGTGGCTCACTCCTCGTGTCCACACAGCTTCTTTGTACAGGGGTGTTGTTATTGTTGTCAGGGGAGATGTGATGTTTTTGTATTTTTCCAACAGATTCTAGAAAGGTTACATGGGGTATAATTATATTTCTGCACCACATTCTTACTCCCGACTTGTCACTTACGCTATAGATGTTTAGTCAGCATTCCTTTGGTGTCACTTTATAAAACATATTCTCACTCCTAGCTCATGACAGATAGAGGTGGGCAGCACCGCCTTAGCATCCATTATTAACTTACAGCTGTCCCCTATTGCTCTTTTTATTAGATACACATTTTAAAAAAAAGTTCTTCCAGCTATAGAGGCAGAATAATCCTCTTAGGTCTGGGGAATCAATAGTAGTCTCCCCATTGATTCGAGAAAGGGGAGATGTGGTGTTATTGTATTACTGCACCACTTTCTTACTTCCAACTTGTCACTTAGGCTATAGATGATCGGACAGCGTCCCTGTGGTGTCACTTTGCAATATATTCTCACTCCCAACTCGTGACATATAGACGTTACATCCTCCTCTCTGGGGCTGCACGGTGGTGTAGTGGGTAGCACTGTCGCCTCACAGCCAGAGGGTCCCGGGTTCGATTCCTGGATCGGGCCCAGGTTCCTTCGGTGTGGAGTTTGCATGTTCTCCCCGTGTGAGCGTGGGTTCTCTCCGGGTTTTCCGGCTTCCTCCCACAGCCCAAAGACATGCAGGACGGAGATAGGTTAATTGATGACTCTAAATTGCCCGTAGGTGTGAATGTGAGAGTGAATGGTTGTTTGTCTCTACATGTTGGCCCTGCGATGGACTGGCAACCTGTCCAGGGTGTACCCTGCCTTCGCCCAATGACAGCTGGGATCGGCTCCAGCCCCCCCCCCCCCGCGACCCTGAAATCAGGATAAGCGGTAGACAATGGATGAATGGATGAATGGATGCTCCTCTCCGTGAACCATCACCTTACCGTGGTGGAGAGGTTTGTGTGTCCCTATGACCCTGAGGGCTGTGTTGTCTGGAGCTTAGTGCTCCTGTTAGGTTTTCCCATGGCAAATTGGTCTCAGGTGAGGTGCCAGACTAAGAATGGTTCAGAAGACCCCATCGAAAATCGATGGCAGTCTACCCATTGATTTTAGAAAGGGGAGATGTGATGTTGTTGTATTTTTCCAACCCCTTCTCAGTCCCAACTCATCACATATGGGCTTCCGGCCTGCACCCCCTTGGTGTGATTTTGCAACGCACTGCTACCCCTATTTCACTGTTTATTAGAGTCACGCTGATAGGAACAGACCTTCCAGCTATAGAGGCAGAATAATCCTCTTAGGTCTGGGGAATCAATGGCAGTCTACCCATTGATTCTAGAAAGGGGAGATGTGATGTTGTTGTGTATTTCCAACCCCTTCTCAGTCCCAACTCGTCACATATGGGCTTCCGGCCTTCACCCCCTCGGTGTGATTTTGCAATGCACTGCTTCCCCCTATTGCTCCTTTTATTAAAGTCACGCTGATAGGAACAGACCTTCCAGCTATAGAGGCAGAATAATCCTCTTAGGTCTGGGGAATCAATGGCACTCTACCCATTGATTCTAGAAAGGGGAGATGTGATGTTTTTGTATTTTTCCAACCCATTCTCAGTCCAAACTCGTCACATATGGGCTTCCGGCCTGCACACCCTCGGTGTGATTTTTCAATGCACTGCTTCTCCCTATTGCTCCTTTTATTAGAGTCACGCTGATAGGAACAGACCTTACAGCTATAGAGGCAGAATAATCCTCTTAGGTCTGGGGAATCAATGGCAGTCTACCCATTGATTCTAGAAAGGGGAGATGTGATGTTGTTGTATTTTTCCAACCCCTTCTCAGTCCCAACTCGTCACATATGGGCTTCTGGCCTGCACCCCCTCGGTGTGATTTTGCAATGCACTGCTTCTCCCTATTGCTCCTTTTGTTAGAGTCACGCTGATAGGAACAGACCTTCCAGCTATAGAGGCAGAATAATCCTCTTAGGTCTGGGGAATCAATAGTAGTCTACCCATTGATTCTAGAAAGGGGAGATGTGATGTTTTTGTATTTTTCCAACCCATTCTCAGTCCAAACTCGTCACATATGGGCTTCTGGCCTGCACCCCCTCGGTTTGATTTTGCAATGCACTGCTTCTCCCTATTTCTCCTTTTGTTAGAGTCACGCTGATAGGAACAGACCTTCCAGCTATAGAGGCAGAATAATCCTCTTAGGTCTGGGGAATCAATGGCAGTCTACCCATTGATTCTAGAAAGGGGAGATGTGATGTTTTTGTATTTTTCCAACCCCTTCTCAGTCCAAACTCATCACATATGGGCTTCTGGCCTGCACCCCCTTGGTGTGATTTTGCAACGCACTGCTACCCCTATTTCACTGTTTATTAGAGTCACACTGATATGAACAGACCTTCCAGCTATAGAGGCAGAATAATCCTCTTAGGTCTGGGTAATCAATGTCAGTCTACCCATTAATTCTAGAAAGGGGAGATGTGATGTTTTTGTTTTATTCCAACCCATTCTCAGTCCAAACTCGTCACATATGGGCTTCCGGCCTGCACCCCCTCGGTGTGATTTTACAATGCACTGCTTCTCCCTATTGCTCCTTTTGTTAGAGTCACGCTGATAGGAACAGACCTTCCAGCTATAGAGGCAGAATAATCCTCTTAGGTCTGGGGAATCAATGGCAGTCTACCCATTGATTCTAGAAAGGGGAGATGTGATGTTTTTGTATTTTTCCAACCCATTCTCAGTCCAAACTCGTCACATATGGGCTTCCGGCCTGCACCCCCTCGGTGTGATTTTGCAATGCACTGCTTCCCCCTATTGCTCCTTTTATTAGAGTCACGCTGATAGGAACAGACCTTCCAGCTATAGAGGCAGAATAATCCTCTTAGGTCTGGGGAATCAATGGCAGTCTACCCATTGATTCCAGAAAGGGGATATGTGATGTTGTTGTATTTTTCCAACCCCTTCTCAGTCCCAACTCGTCACATATGGGCTTCTGGCCTGCACCCCCTCGGTTTGATTTTGCAATGCACTGCTTCTCCCTATTGCTCCTTTTGTTAGAGTCACGCTGATAGGAACAGACCTTCCAGCTATAGAGGCAGAATAATCCTCTTAGGTCTGGGGAATCAATGGCAGTCTACCCATTGATTCTAGAAAGGGGAGATGTGATGTTTTTGTATTTTTCCAACCCATTCTCAGTCCAAACTCGTCACATATGGGCTTCCGGCCTGCACCCCCTCGGTGTGATTTTGCAATGCACTGCTTCCCCCTCTTGCTCCTTTTATTAGAGTCACGCTGATAGGAACAGACCTTCCAGCTATAGAGGCAGAATAATCCTCTTAGGTCTGGGGAATCAATGGCAGTCTACCCATTGATTCTAGAAAGGGGAGATGTGATGTTGTTGTATTTTTCCAACCCCTTCTCAGTCCAAACTCATCACATATGGGCTTCTGGCCTGCACCCCCTTGGTGTGATTTTGCAACGCACTGCCACCCCTATTTCACTGTTTATTAGATTCACACTAATATGAACAGACCTTCCAGCTATAGAGGCAGAATAATCCTCTTAGGTCTGGGGAATCAATGGCAGTCTACCCATTGATTCCAGAAAGGGGATATGTGATGTTGTTGTATTTTTCCAACCCCTTCTCAGTCCCAACTCGTCACATATGGGCTTCTGGCCTGCACCCCCTCGGTGTGATTTTGCAATGCACTGCTTCCCCCTATTGCTCCTTTTATTAGAGTCACGCTGATAGGAACAGACCTTCCAGCTATAGAGGCAGAATAATCCTCTTAGGTCTGGGGAATCAATGGCAGTCTACCCATTGATTCTAGAAAGGGGAGATGTGATGTTGTTGTATTTTTCCAACCCCTTCTCAGTCCAAACTCATCACATATGGGCTTCTGGCCTGCACCCCCTTAGTGTGATTTTGCAACGCACTGCTACCCCTATTTCACTGTTTATTAGAGTCACACTGATATGAACAGACCTTCCAGCTATAGAGGCAGAATAATCCTCTTAGGTCTGGGTAATCAATGTCAGTCTACCCATTAATTCTAGAAAGGGGAGATGTGATGTTTTTTGTTTCTGCTAATTAAACTAGACATGCATGGAGTTCATTGCTAGTCAGAGAAATGCAGGATTGTTCCGCACTCAGCAATGTGACGTTAGCTTAGAAAACTCGCGATTTTCAAAAAAGTTTCAATTAAAGAATATGGTTGCAAGTATATATGTACAGGACTATTTAGAGCACAAAACAAGACTGTCGTAAATTTTAAATCAATTAATTCAGCCGAAAATACTTACATTTATGGGACTCTCGGGAAGATCTGGACGCCATTGTTGCCGGTTGCGCAGTGTATTGTGGGTACCCCTTGGTTTAAAGTAAGCTCCCGATCTTACTTGGTTTTAAGGGGTATCTACCCCTTGCCCGATACCCTACCCCTCGATCGAAATGAGAATTGAGATAGCCCTTCGTCTCACGGGCACGCGCAAAACCAAGGGGAAGGGGGAAGGGGAAGGGGTAAAAAAGAGAATTGAGATTGGCCCTTAGACTTATCTATATTGATCCCTTTGGGATGACTCCCTCAAGGAAATTGTATTTCCAGCAGCTTACAGAAAACTTAGCTAAATAAATATAGAAAATAAACAATAAACAGTAAACAATAAAACTCTAGCTAAATATAGAAGGAAAACAATAGATAGTAAACAATAAACTCTCAGCCAAATATATACAAATATGTATAACTTGAGAAAATGTATAGAGGTATGTATATAGATTTATTTTAGATAAAAACATGTTTTTTTTCTTTCAGGAAATAGTTTTCAAGTGCAACTTAAAATAGATACATTGTTGATGTTACTGTTAAAAAAGCACGTCAATAAAGTGAGTATTGGCAAAAGTCGGAAGCTATTGAATGTAACTAATAAAGGAACTTGTAATCTAACTTAGTTACTTTTAAAATCAAGTAGTCAATAACTTAACTAAGTTACTTTTTAAAGGAGTAGTCAGTAGTCAGATTACTTTTTCAAAGAAACTGTGGCAACACTGGTTACCACAGACTGGTAAAACATCCACAGCAGTTTGCTGCAGACCTCAATCTCCTCAGGAAGTACAAGCTGCTCTGTGTCTTCCTGTACAGGTGGCTGGTGTGTGTTGTCCAGTCCAGTTTGATATCAATCCACAGCCCGAGGTATTTGTATGATGCCTCAGCCTCCACCTCAGCTCCCTCTAGCAGGACTGGTCGCGGTCTTGGTCTGGACCTTCCGAAGTCAATGACCAGTTCCTTCGTCTTAGAGCTGTTGAGCTGTAGGTGGTTAGTGTGACACCAGAGAGCAAAGTCCCCCACCAGACTCCGGTACTCCTCTTCTCTGTCACCCTTGATACATCAAAAAATGGCTGTGTCATCGGCGTACTTCTGTATGTGACACAGTTGTAACAGAAGTCTGAGGTGTACAGGGTGAAGAGAAGAGGGGCCAGCACTGTGCCCTAAGGGGCTCCAGTGCTGCTGACCAAAGTGTCAGACGTGGTGTCCTTCAGCCTGACGTACTGTGGCCTATCAGTGAAATAGTCTTTGATCCAGTCCACCAGATAGGGGTCCACTCCCATCCTGTTTAGTTTGTCATGAAGTATAGGGTATTAAAGGCACTGGAGAAGTCCTAGAAGAGAATCCTTACTGTGCTGCTTCCCTTATCCAGATGGGAGTGGACTCGGTGTAGCATTTAGAGGATGGCATCCTCTACGCCAACATCTGGCTGGTATGCAAACTGCAGGTGGTCCTGGGCATGTTGTACCTGGGATCTGAGGAAGAGCCGCTCCAACGTCAGTGAAGTGAGTGCCACCGGTCGGAAGTAATTCAGCTTGCTGGGCCTGTTCTTCTTGGGAACCGGAACGATGCAGGATGTCTTCCAGAGGGTGGGCACTCTCCCTAGCTGCAGCCTAAGGTTGAAGATCCATTGTAGTGGTTCCCCCAGTTCTGCGTTGCAGGACTTAAGCAGTCTTGGACACACTTTATCTGGGCCTACTGCTTTCCTGGGCCGGAGTTTCCTCAGCTGTCCTCTGACCTGGTCTGTGGTGATGTGAGGTGGGGATTGTGTTGAAGCGGAGGAGGTGGAGGGGGGTGTTGTGGTGTCAGGGGGGATGTGTGTAGAGGGAAGGGAGGTGAGATTGCTGTGGTGAGGGTTGGGGGTGGGGGGACAAGAGCTGGTTAAACCTGTTGAAGAAGTCATTCAGCTTGTTCACCCTCTCCATTGTCCCCCCTGTGATGGTCCTCACACCTTCCCAGACCTCCCTCATGTTGTTCTCCCTCAGCTTCTGCTCCACCTTTCCCCTGTAGCTGTCCTTAGCTTCCCTCACACAGTGTTTCACCTCCTGCTGTGCTGCCTTCATGGCCTCCCTGTCCCTGCTCCTAAAGGCAGTCTTGTTCTTGTTGAGAACAGCCTTGACTTCCCGCATTACCCATAGCTTGTTATTAGGGTAACCTCTCTCACTGTAGCATTGATCACTGTTACCTGGTCCCGTGTTCACGGTCAGTGGAGCGCTCTCACTCAGGCTGCCCGGAAAGGGCGCTAGCAGGAGCGTGTGCTCGGTACTACCCCTGTACTGATAGCTGCCATATTTGTGAAGGGGGTGTCCTCATTCCCCTCTCACTATAGCATTAAAAAAGAGAGAAATTCAAGGAGAGTACATACGGCCACTAGGTCAGTAGAGAGAGTGTTCCCACTCTCCTCTCACCGTAGCCTTACAATCGTTTATGTCCCATTCTCCGGCCAGCAGAGTGCTCTCGCTGGGCCTGACTGTATTGGCACAATTGCCGCATGCCATGGACTTGCATGCCTGTAATTCCTGTATGGCTCCTCTTCGGTCCGAAGATGGCCATGACCATTGTCCTCGAGCACCTGAGGGAGGGTCTTTCAGAAGATTCATGCACTTGTTACGTCTAACCGTTTCACCACCTACTCACTTGACCCGATTCCCTCCTCTCTTCTCCAAGACATCTCACACAACATCGTGCCATTCCTCACCACCCTGATCAACTCCTCCCTCCCCTCAGGTGTCATTCCAGCGGCTTTGTAAGACGGCTACAGTGAAGTCCCTCCTCTCTGACCTGGTTCACATCATACCTGACAAATCGCACCTTTAAGGTCACATGGACACGGGTGCTCCTCAAGGCTTTAGACCACGTCTGTTCTCATTATACACCAGGGGCATTTCATTCATTTATAAAACTGTGCGTCGGATCCTTACTAAAAGTGTACGTATGCCCAAAAACTTGTTGGGGAGGTGGAGGCTTGGAAAATAATTTTATTTTGAGGCCACAGCAGCAGGATTACGAATAAAAAGAAGCAGTGCGATTGGCAACACATTGCTGCTGCTGTCATGTTGGAAATAGCATTTTCAGATACAGAGGAACGCTCAGTGAGCCTGACTCCAACCTCAATAAAGTTTTCAAAAGGAGGTTCCATCACTGATTAACAAGTAAATACCACATATGTCTGTGTACAAGCCTGTCCAAAAAGTTACAAACCCGACAATTACCCATTTTATTCCCTTGCTGCTCGACCCCAACAACAACACAGAAATAAAAGAAAATAAAACAAGACAAACATAAACATAACCACTCCACTGAAGAGTAACAAAAAGAGAAAAAAAAAAAAAAAAAACATAAAACCGTAGATGTTGGAAACTTGACAGTGATACCCCTTTTCCACCAACGCGAACCTAGTTCAAGAACCGGGCCGGTGCCTGTGCTGGTTCGCAGTTGGTTCAACTTGTAAACCTTCTGAGAACCTGTTTGTGTTTCCACCGGCTAGAGAGCCCAGAGAGCCACGTAATTACGTCACTGTAAAGGTCTGAGGTTTCCCCGCAGCGCTAATTTCAAGCATAGCAGACATGTCTCTTCAGAAAAAGTGTTTATTTTGGCAAATAATTCAATAACAATAAAATACACAAAATAGTAAAATCACAACATTTTTTAAAGTGTAGAATAGTGTGTGATCAATAGAGTGTTTGATGTTTAGTCATCTGCAGGTTGGACGCCGATATCGCCGATGTCCGACAGCTCTACAAACACAAACCACAGAACAACGGTTTAATCACAAACTTGTCCACAACGCTGTGAACACAGATGTTATGTTAAGTTGGTAGTTAAGTAATGGCAGTCAGAGAGTGGCATGCTAACGTTGTTGTTAGCAATATAACGCTAGCTAGCCGGTCGGCTTACATTACCAGAGGAAGCATAGCCACTAGTTGCTGCTGTTAAACACGTAATCACTAGCTTGGTAAACTAAACAGAAATGTGTTGTTGGTTTGCAACGAGCTGAAACATTTTAAAAGTGAAACTTACCGGGAACAGTAACGTTAGTAAAACTCTGCGGCGTATTGTCCCCCGTCGCCTCGAGCGTTAACCCCGCCCCCACGGTTCTAGCCTAGCAAAGAGTTGGGGCCACTCTGGAATCAGTTTTCCTGGCAGAGAGCCGGTTCTTTGTCTGTGGAAACAGGAAGAACCAGTTCGCGATTGGGCACCGGCTCCGAACCGGCCCTCAAAATGCCTCGGTGGAAAAGGGGCATGAGAGAGTTGGCAAGACCCATTGGAAAGGCTGGTGCCCATCCCCATTATAACCACACACAGAATAGAATCAGCTGATCAACAAAGAAGTGTTTCTCATTGCATGTGTTAAAGGTGTAAGGTGTAAACACATAGCAAGAGGAGAGAGTCAGAGAGAGAGAAACATATTGGTCAAAGCTCCTATAGCCCCGGCCTATATATTTAGAAATTAAACAATAACAGCAAAATTTACATAGGTCTACTCCTAGTAGTTCAGTCATAAAATAGTCGTTTGCTGATCTTGTGGGAGGAGATTTAACATAAGGTGGTGGTGAGGTGGATAAGTCCAAGTACATTCGCCTACCGGTCAGTTATTCAATAATACACTGTTCTTCAGTGCATTCCAACCGGCCTGCTGTCGCTGGATGTCGCGACGTCGGTCTCTGCTGTATGGAGCTAGAACAGTCTCATAATTCACAAATGCACACAGAAATTCATAAATGCACACAGAAATCCACAAATGCGTTTTTTCTAAGAGGAGGTTGTCTGTAGCCAATCAGGGGTCCGTTTCACAAAGCAGGTTTAGTGAAAACCTTGAGTTAGTTAACCCTGAGATGAGGGAAACTCTGGTTTTTCGGTTTCACAAAGCCAGTTCAGCATAAATCTGAGTCAGTTACCTGGGTAACATGCTCCGTGAAACTAACCTGCTCGCTAGCAGGTTTGCTTCAACAAACCCTGAGTTTCTCCCTACATGTCTCCGCCTTTTTCCGGAATCTGAACCAACTCTGAAAAAAATGTACCGTCCTTTCATCGTCAACCTAATCGATATGGAAATAAAAGTGATTCTAGCAGCTTTGCGTCGGGAGAGGATTTTGATTACCTTTCCTTTCAATCACATTAGATATTATCTAAACAATATTCTCCAACATTTTCAACATTTCATATCGCGGAGATAATCCGCAACCAGATTCTTTGCGGAGGTAGTGTTTTTGCGGACGGGAGATTTATGAAATGTTTAAGTACATTCCTGTGTTGAAATACCTGCTTATATTTACTGTTTAATATGTGAAATATGATTAAAATCATATGCCTTAGTCAACGTATTTGCGCAATATTCTTATGCTTAATTTTCAACTGAAGCCACTTTCTTTCTGTGCCTGGGGGGATTACACCCAATAAAAATAATAATTTATTTGTTGCGCTACTTTGTGAACTACGGGAATTGAACCGCTGTCGCTTGCACCATAGGCAGCATTGCTAACCATTACACCACAGTGTTGCTGTGAAAGTCTGAAAATAAAGAGTTATAACCTTTAGATCAATTGACTGTTTCATTCAGTTATACACATTAGATCGGGCAGTAAATGTCTGCCACGCCAACTATCGCTACTTTGCTGCAGTTACGGTGCGCCGCTTTCTCAGGATGAGCTCGTTTTCTACATAAACACTCGGTAATATATAAGGACGCTCTCCCCGTTGCCATGGTGAATCGTAGTATCGGAGCTCCATTGATGATGGCTTTGTAGAGTCGGCAGGCACGTGTGTAACTCAGAGTTTACATACTCAGAGTTGAGTGAACTAATTCAAAACCGCTGTTCTGAAACTGAAAACTCAGAGTTGCCCATCTCAGAGTTGTTCAACTCAGATTTCAGGGTTAGGTTCAGAGTTTGTTGAACCTGCTTTGTGAAACGGGCCCCAGATGTCTCCCTCCTTTACAGCCAATCACGTGAGTGTCTCCCCTCCTCCTGCATTCAGCTGTATTTTTTGTTTGGTTGTTTATCGGCTGTGTTTACCATTTCGGGTGCTACCGTATGCTGGTTAGTTAGATAAATTAGTCCTCAAACACATCATACAGTTTGACATGTTAGAGTTAGCATTACAGAAGCAAGTTAGGTTTAAGTGTCAGGAGTCATTCACGCAGCGGCGTCATCGGCCGTAGCTTACGGCTCCGCTAACGTTCATCTTTCCTCTGTCCTGTGTACTGCGAAGCCAGTTTAGTGCCACGGTAGTTACCGTGGTGATCTAAAAGAGAGCCACCTTTGTACTACAGCCTGACTGACTGACTTGTAGTACAGACTCAACATACCTCGCTAACCCACTCAACTGGCTTCGCAGTACACAGGACAGAGGAAAGATGAACGTTAGCGGAGCCGTAAGCTACGGCCGATGACGCCGCTGCGTGAATGACTCCTGACACTTAAACCTAACTTGCTTCTGTAATGCTAACTCTAACATGTCAAACTGTACACCTGTGACACCTGTGAAAGGTGAGTTACTAAAAGTACTGTAATTTAAAATGAAACAGTGTTTGGTAAGACATTATACGTTTATCAGTTGCATGTTTTTGAGAGAGAGTTTTGATTGTGTTGCTGCATCGTGTATTGTTACAGATAGCTGTTTTTTTGTTGCTTTTATCCGTAACCGAGCAACGGCTAGCAGCCGAGTTAGCTGCCGTGTGAAACTAGCCCTGAGTTAGCTCACAGGCTATGTGAGGTGCGATGCTAAACCGAGCCGAACATCTGTGCAACTCTCGGTTTAGCATCGTTACAGAACCATAACACTTTAAGGGGCCGTCCAGACGGGCGAAAACATTATTTTTTCTCCGTCTTCCTCAGCATTGTTTCAAGAATATTTGCATCTAGACGGATCCACCGAAAACGCTGTAGTTCATATGCCAGGCCTATAGGTGTCGCTTGACATACACCTAAAACGTGACGGAGAGACGGACCATACGCAGAAGATTTTCGCTCTATAAGAGGGTATGCGTTTACGTCACTTCCACACGGGACACTATGGCGTTATATTTGTGCCACATTTATGAAGTAGCAATGTGAGATTTTGAGCGCAGAAAAATATATTTTGAGAGCACAGAAATTAGATTTTGAAGAGAAATGATACGCGAGCAAAACATGTCATTTGAGCAGGCAAAAATATATTACTCTCACTCAGTTTTACTCATGCCATCTCTCAAACTCTTGCTCGCTGCGCTGCAGACCGCTGCATGCACGCTCTCAATCTGTCCCTTCTGTGCACGCTCAACTTTGTCGTACGCTCGCTCAACTTGGCACAGCGTACGACAAATGTGCCACAGTAGCAACCAATCAGAGACTTGGAGAAGCTCAATTCTGATTGGCTGTTTCGTCTCCAATCACAACGCTTCCATAACACGCCGAACGAGTGGGATTTTAGATTTCCAGCCAGCAGAATGGCTAGAAATTCATAACTCACCTGGCGTTGTGGCGTATTATTGTTTTCACCATTTGATTCTGCCATTCTGCTTTCAGTTTTATTACATGATTTTTTCTAGTTTTATTCAGAACAATCCAGCCTCCAGGAAACATGTGTACTAGTTTTTCTTTTTGAGACAGGATGGGCCTGTTACACAGGTTTCAATCTTCATGCTCGGGTCGTCTCACTGTTGGAAGACATAACTCACCTGACGTTGTGGCGCAATAAGCAATATTGATGAAAGTAATCTATTTGTGTGTCTCTGTCCCTCGCCTAGGCCTGTTTTGATAACTATTTGTCCAATTTACCTCACTTCACAGGTTTATTGTGAGACACACACCAGGTGAGATACACACACACACACACACACACACACACACACACACACTTGAATGGGGGGGCTTTAATGAATATGAATATTTGGATACAGCCTCAGAGCCGTCCGCCCCTGTTTTTTACGCTGTTGTGATGATGCTTGGACAGAGGAGCTAATGCTTAACAGCAGCAACAGTTTGAATATCTTCAAATTCATTCTTTTAGAGTAAATGTTTTCGGAAACTGTAGCACATGTTTGAAATGCAATGGAATTGTCCTTTAAAAGAAAACCTCTAATGTGCTATTGTGCTCCCTGTGTGAACAGCCAGGCACCTGCGTGAAAGAGAAATTATGCTTAGTGTTGCCTCTGTGTGTTGTGTTCACAGGGGGTTAGTATTTATTATTCGCACTGTTTTAGAAATATAGTCTCAGCTCGTTCTTTGTATGTGGATGCCTTTCATATTGCCATTCGTGTCATTTGTTTCGGTTTGAGTAATAATGCCGCATTATGTAATGATGTAATATATTTCCACGTCATTATGTAATAACGCTGCATTTTGTAATACAATTCTTGAACGCAATATGTAATAAACTGTGCTGCATTTTGTAATTTGTTACATATTGCACCAGTTAATACAAATAGAGGGTGTTGTACTTTTTTATGAAGAAAATGTAATAATTTGGTGCATTATGTACTACACCACCAAGATGGATGTCTTATTGATGGACTGATGGTTTTTATTGTTTGATATATTATCATAATAAAACTACATAATACTAATAGAACTACAAATATTACTAAGAATAAAAAAAACTAAAGAGGGCGGGGCATTACATAATCCAGATTGCATGTATGCATGTCTTCCAACATTTAGTGCAGTTTTGGTCTCTATGAGCTTTCAAACACACTTATGATTGAACCTGGAGCTTAAAGTCAATGTTGTTCTGATGGTATAATGTATTTTTCCAAATAAGACGTCCATCTTGGTGGTTTAATATAAAGTTTGCCAAATTATTACATTTTCTTCATAAAAAAAGTGCAACTTCTGTAATTTGGAATAACTGGTGCAATAATTAACAACTTCTTACAAACTGTGGCTAAGTTTAGTACATATTGCATTCAAGAATGTCATTACTAAATGGCAGATTATTACAAAATGCGGCATTGGTACATAATGTGGTGAAAATCTATTCCATTATTACATAATGCGTTGTTACATACCTATTGATATTTTTAAAAATAAAGACGTGGCAGACCTAGCAATAAAATCGCAGTGCTTAAGTTGCTTTAAACTACATGCATTCTTGTTACAGTATTGTAACCACATTGTTGCTGCTTTAAACAGCCCTATGGCTTCTAACTACTTGCGTGAGTGGAGAAGAATGAGGTCGAGAGCAGATGCTGAAGCTGAAGACAGTGGTGCTGAAGATGCTGCTGCACAGGAGCATGAGTCTGATGAACCACAGGAAGAAACCACCTTACAGCAGGGAGAACAGTCCCTGGCAGAGCAAGTTTTGGCAGATGATACCTCAGAACTGCCTGGTACTTCAGTTGATGAGCAATTGATGGCCACAAGCAGTAATGCCGATTCTGACGAAGAGCCAACCCTAGAATTTGAGCATGACATTGTTGATTCTAGTCAATCGGATGGAGATATGGCTGAGGCACACGGTTCTGACAATGAGACAGGAACTCTAGCTGGAGATTTGGCTCAATGGGCAACAGACAGCAATCAAACCCTAAGTGCTGTTAATGGTTTGTTGGGCGTTCTGAGAAGACATGGCCATCGTCTTCCCAAAGATGCCCGGACTCTTCTCCAAACTCCAAAAGACGTTCAGTGCCAGCTCAAGTGCAATGGTCAATATGCATATTATGGTCTGGAGTCTGGCATTCTTGACTTTCTAACACAAAATCCAGCCTTCACAGGAGATGTTGAATTGACATTCAACATAGACGGTGTTCCAGTCTTCAAGTCAACCAAGAAACATTTTTGGCCCATCTTGGCCACATGTGCTGGTGCTGATCCATTCATTGTGGCGCTGTATTTTGGAAGAGGTAAACCTGAACCATTAGCAGAATTCATTGAAGACTTGATGGGGGATTTAGCTGGTTTGCTGGAAAGAGGAGTTAATTATCAGGGCAAAGTTCACAAAGTGAGCATCAGGGCATTTATCTGTGATGCACCCGCAAGAGCTTTTCTGAAGTGCACTAAAGGCCACAATGCCAGCCATGGCTGTGAGCGATGCAATGCATATATGGACTATGCAAAGGATCTCATGGATCACTTTGTTGATGCAAGTGCTGACTTCTATGGACAGATATTCCCCACCTACAATGTCCATTCCTTAAAGCCACCTGCATGAAGATGTAAGATTCTTCAAGTGCTCATTGGATGACCTCTCATGTTTCCCTTTCGAGAACCATCTTCAGGTCATTAAGAAAATGGTTGCAGCCATAATACTATAGTCCAGGTCACAAAAAGGCTTGCAGAGAAGGCCCAGGCGCACAACTTGCGTAAGCACCGCCAGAGAAGATCTACTCCCGTCATTTCTGCTAAACCGCGAGACCGATGCTTTCTGCTTCCAAACGAGGACTTTGCCTTTGTCCAAGTGAAAAGAGGAGATTGAACACTCGTTGTCGATGTTCTCAGCCAATATGACACTGATGATCTATTCCAGGATCCCTGCAGGTCTAAACTGTTAAACATTGTGTATGTGGAGAGTTTTGAAAGAGCTAAGCGCCGACACTTGAAGGTAGAAGATCTGGAAAGGAAAGCTGTTTGCTTACCCTATCGGAATGGGTTTGCCATCTTCCCTCTTCTGCATACTGTGGAGAAATAGTTTTGTATTCCAAGGTATGTTAAATTGCGCAGCATCAGTTATTAATCTGATATGCATTGATTACCCTTGCATGTTTTATGTGTTTTAAATTAGTGCTCTCAGATAAATCGCGTTTACCCAAATCAATTGAACCAAATAACTCTGCTGAATAAAAAGAAGAGCAGTATAGCCTGACTGCTAGTATGTTAAAAGAAAAAAGGAAAGTATAAAGCCTAGTTTAACCCTCGGAGGTTAAAATATTTTAATCGATTGACAGCACTACTTTAAAATCTAAGTCTCTTCTGAAATTTACTTTTTCCTCCTACTAACCCTAACCCTAACTAACTCCTTCTGGACCACTACGTAGCTCTTTGGCTTTCTGGTGAATTGTTTTGGTCTAACAGTCGCCGGTTAGGCCACGGGCACCAATAATTACTCAATTGTATTTCTGCGTGTCCTTGTTGATGGTGGTGCTGTTAACAGATTACTTGATAGTAGGGGGGGAATGGTTCGCTTGTCACGGTTCGCTTGTCACGGTTCGCTTGTCACGGTTCGGGGCGCGTGTGTACCGCTTGGTTCATAGGCACGCGCAACTCGCGGGCTAGCTTGCGAGCCTCGATGCCGGAAACACAGCATACAGAGCAGAGCAGAGCAGGACAGCAGAGCAGGACAGCGCAAACAGCCGGCTAAGTTCTGAATGAGTAGCAGACCAGCGAGTGAAGTCTCTGGGTTAGACTTCCTCCAGTCAGCATGAAAAGCACAAGCACATCCCTGCCATTGTACAACAGCAGCCATTCTTCCACTTCTGAAATAACATAATGTTACACACTGTTCTGCAGGTAGTCGAGGCTACTGTAGGTTTGGTGTATAGCATAATAAAATGAAATTGGGTCAATCGATAAGTTGCAAAATAAAATAATTTATATGTAAACATTATATATAAATATTAAGTAGTATATTGTAGGTAGGCTATTATTATTATCTCTATTTGATAACTTTATCTATTTACAACGTTCCTACCTTAGAACTCTATATCTTCTGTTATTATAAAGTTTCCTGACTGTGACTGTCCATTACATTACATTAGTGACAGTAAATAACTATTTGTTGTTAGCATTTGTTAACCCTTTAGGGGCCGGGTTTTATTTTTAAAAATACGAGATTTTGACATCTAAATTTCAGAAGGCTCTGGCCACAAAACTCATGTAAACAGTAGGCGTTTTTTATTATTTTTTTTTCCCAATTTGCTAATCAAAGGGCTTTATCCATTCCTGATATACTTTCTCCTCTCTTGAGCCTAGCCACCATTACCATCATCATAATCACCATAATCATCATCGTCATTTCCAGCCCTGTTCTGCCCTGTTGCCTCCACCACATCCACCTCTCCTATGGACACTGCGACCTCGTGATATGAATTGAACCGTGGATTTTGTGAACTGTTCCACCCCTACTTGATAGGTATGTTGTCTGTGCTCACTATCTTTCTATGCTATTTTTGGTCAGGCTGAGTTTTGGAGATAGACAATCCTGCCTACAGCGAAGATCTGTTTGATCCCCCAATAGAGAAGGCCAAGCGCATTAGGAGAAAACGAATTTTGGAAGACTTTGTGGAAGGTGAGACATTTTTAGTTTTTGTAGTATTGGTAGGCACTTATTAGGGCTTAACAAAAATGTCTTACACTGTGATACATGCAGGTGTGACTTCACCAGAAGAAACACCACCAGCTGTTTCTGGTAAGTCTACGTGTAAACACCCATTCCCCTGTGATGTATAATTAATGACAAACTTTCAAATAATTTGTTTTGATGGCTTTAAATAACTGAGAAAGGTAACTTGTTCCACACAGGGAAAAAAATTGGCAAGCCTTTACCAGAACAACCTAACAAATTCAAGCGTCAGGTGACGGACACGAAAGTATATATTGTTGGTGGACATGTACCATATTGTTATGCTTGGTTGGAATTTAACGTAAGTTTACAAAATTAGTAAAGTGAGACAAGTAATGAACACCCTACTCCTAAAACTGTTATCAAGTTCACTCTCTTAAAAATGCGGTTTCTTTAATGTTACTGCACCTGCTAACACACTTTTGATAGTGTGGTGCTGCTTATAGGTGACCTGATATTGGACGTAAACATTGATTATGAGTGGAAATGGCTTTTAATTTTGTATCTATAATCCATGTGACTTGGTTGACAGAATGAAGAAATTGATTTTCTTATGAAGTTTTAATAGGAATTAGGGCTGGGCGATATGGCCAAAAAGTTGAATCTCTGATTTTTTCACACCAAACTCTATTTACGATTTTAATGATTTTTAAAATTTTTTATAGTGAACAACAAGTGTCCCACTGTGATACATGCGTCTGTTTGAGATGCTGAAATAAATGTCGGTCCGCTGTCTTTAGTCACAACAGCCTTTGAACAAACTTTGCAGCGGACCGTGGTTTATTCGAGGTCCGATGCTACACAACCAAGCCACTAACGAGACGGTGCCGTTTAAGGGACGAGCTCGCTGCATTTTTTTGTTTTGTTTCTCAGTGGAAAGTCAATGCGGGGGGCAGAGCCACTATGAACTACGGGAGCCCATGAGGAGCAGCGGCGGAGCAAGTTAAATAAAAACTCAATTTTCATTTTTTAAAATCGTCCTAAACCAAAAAACTTGAATTAATTGATTTTGCCGATTTATCACCCAGGATAGGAATACACTATGATCCAACAAAACTGATTGATGTGTGTGTGTGTGTCGGGTTACTGTCATTGCTTAACATTAAGGAATTAAAAACATATATCTGTATATCCACAGGTTCCCAAGCCCTCCAGATGCCTCCACGTAAAAAAGGACATCTATCAAAAAGCCCATGTGCCAGCAGCACAGCAGTAAAAGATTTGAAACGTAACACTTTTTCGAAAGTTGAACAAAACTAATTGTACAGGACTCATGTCACGGTTATATGTAGATAAGCTGTACTGATTTGAAATTGTTTATATTAATGTAGATCGGAGTGAAATGCCACGTCAGCGTATGGTCTCTGGCAAATACCACGGTAAAGGCAAGTGCAATTTTATCTAAAGTAGTGCTCTGTTTGTGACAGACAGTATCGTATGTCTTGTAATAAACCACTGTATCCCTGGTGAAATGTACTAAAAATAATTTGCTTGCTCAGACTCACTTCAGCACATAACTGATAACACATAACAAAACCTGTACTTATTTAAAATTGTTTGCTGATTTTTCTGCAGAAAAGACTCGGATGCCATACGCCAGAAGCCAGAAGATGGCTTCAACTGCATCACCACCTTTTAATGAGATGGTCGATTTAAGAAGTAATTGGAATTTGTTTTTTGTTTTTAATGAAATGTCTACATTAGTTCTTTATTTTTTAAAGACATATTTCTATAACTGCATTATTGTATATGTATGTTTTCTCAGGATCACCACGATTTGTGAAACCTAAATCGTCCATGATGGTATCACCATGCCTCAGCCCAGTGGAGGTGGACAACCCAAAAAGTAAATATTTTTCTTTCTTTCTCTTTTTATTATTATTTTTTTTTCATGTGATTTCAGAGAGGTTTTCAATAATTATTCTGACCTGTTTCATAGGTCGTGTGAGACAGTCACATCGCCGGACACGAACTTTGACGCCAATGAGTATTTATTTTTATTATTAAGATGAAAGTTGTATATTTGCGATTATGGCTGGATTTATCTTTTAACAACCTAAATTATTTTAGGGAGCCCGATGACACCAGAAGAGGAACACAAGGATTCAAGTCAATTCAGTGCCACACCCTCACGTGAGTTCTTATCAAGGCAAACTAGAAATGTTTTCACTTGTCATGGTTGAATAGGTGTTAAAAGTTATCAACAATTATTCAAGTAATCTTGCCTCCTTCCACTTTTGGTGGCAAAAGTATATTTCTTCCAGGGAGGATGTTATGTGATGCTTGAATTAAAATGGTCAAAATTGATAAATGTTTTCATATATATTTATGGATTACTTGCGGTTAGTAATGCACTTTTGGTCTGTGACCCTTCTGTCAATTTTTGCTTAAATTAATAGTTCACTTTTTATCTTAATTCAGTCATCTACTCAACAAAATGCTGTTGAGCAATCCGGTGTATATTTTTTATCCTCAAAAAACTGCTTGAGTATCACAGGCAGACAGCTTCTAGTATAATTCCACTTTAATTAGAGTTTGTTCTTTTTTTGGGGGGGGGGCAATACTGGAAGCTACATATAAATTCCTACATTGATATGGCAGTGATCTAAACCTGAGTGTAAAACAGAAATACAGCATAGATAACGCACACATAGTTCTAAAAACTCTTTTCAAAATGTCTCTTTCAGCCAGGTAACATCTTTTTTTTTCTCGTTTTGTCAAAGTATCAATCATTACCTCCCCCAATGTGTCGGCAATTAATCAAACTGGTGCATCACCTGAACAACTGACACCGAGACGTAAGTGACAATCTTGTGCCTTCAACTCAACAATGTTCAGTTTTGTTGAATTTCATGTTTACTCAATTGTAAAAGGATCTAAGTCTGAATGCTATGACAAATCCATTCTCAAAATAGTTAGCAATAAATGTAATATTAGATGACTCAATTCTTTTAATTATTGTGTAACACACTGAATTGGATGTCACTTAAGGGATTCATTACATATGATACAAGTCTGATAAAGAAAAAACAGATGATATGCTTCCGGCTTTGCTACAGTGCAGACGCTTTTCCTCTTTGCTCTCACCCCTGCCTGCGATTTTCTGCTATTTTTTGCTATCTGCTTCTCCTCAATAAGAAACAAAGAGCAGCAGCTCCTGGATATTTACAAAACCAGTGGGATTATATTTTCTTTGAGATAAAACGGGCATTTTTCAATATTTTTACGACTTCCTCAACGCTACGCGAGGAGGCCTACCAAACAAGATAAGCCTGAGCCTGCTAAAGGTAATTAGCAGAAGATGCCTCCCTTCTCTACGGAAGATTACCATAAACTCCTACAGAAGATTTTACTGCTGGAAACAAATATGAATCGGTTAGAAGTAAATGTAGAAGTGAATGGACTTTGTGGGAACAACACTACTCTAGCACTGACTCAAAACAGTGGACAGGAGCATGCTAGAACCCAGCTAAGTAGCAATAATGAAGCTATGAAGAAACGGGAGGATCCTGTACATGGTAATAAATCTACCAGCGATAATCCTCCCTGGAACACACTAGCTGCGAAGCCAAAGAGAAGACCATTTCCCCGTGACATGGGAGAACGGATATCTGGCAGGACCCAGCGCCCCGATATCTGTGATCTGACCGGCTGGCCTGCGTTACCATCTCCATCCAGGCACAGCGCCTCCTCAACCCCACTGCCTCGTAGGACACAGCAGCGGACAGCTGGGGAGAGGAGAGCTACCAAGAAACCTCCCCAGCAAACAACTGTTCAACTAAAGAACAGGTTTGCTCCACTGCTGCAGGACCATGGATCCCCCTCTGACTGCCTGGATAACCCCCCACCACCACGCAGCAGGGTAAGACCTGCTAACTTAAAGCCACAGAGAAAGCTAACGACAGGGCCTGAAAATCTGATTGTGGGTGACTTTTCTGTAAAAGATATGAAAAGCAGTAATAACATCAAAGTACTCTGCTTTCCGAAGGATACGGTGTCTGATTTGGAAAAAAGAATCCTGGAAATTGTGGCTGCACACCCAACTGTGAAAAATATCATTCTGCACATTGGATTCAATGACATTGAAAAACAACAATCAACAGAGTTCAGAGAGGATTTCAACAAACTCTTTGAAACAGTCAGCTCTGTGAATGCTGAGGTTTTCATCAGTGGCCCTCTGCCCCCAACCGGGAGAGGAGCGGAGACATTCAGTAGACTGTTTTGGCTCAACAAATGGCTCTCAACTGCATCTCTTGCTCGCCCAATGCATTTTATTGACAATTTCCGCTTTTTCTGGGACCGCAGGCATCTTTTTAAGACAAACGGACTTTGCCTAAATAAGCTAGGGGCAAAGCTATTCATCACCAACATGTCTTACTGCCTGCGTCATCCATCTGTCGCCAAGGACAAGAGACGAGAGGAACCAACAAAGAGTGAAGACGAAACACAGATTATCAGAAACGTCGAAGGAGGACTGAATGTGGATCCCTCCCCCACCCCCCCCAAATCTCCATCCAGGTCTTCGTCATTCTCCCTCCCTCCAATAAACCTTTCTCTCCCCTCCTCCCCCTTGGAGTTCCAAGAGCTACCCCCACCTACCCCCGGCCCTACTCAGACCCCCTCTCCCAAGGCTGCAACTAAGTCACCAAAACTCAAGACCCCCTCTTCCAAGGCTGCAACGAAGTCACCAAAATCCAAGACCCCCTCTTCCAAAGCTGCAACTAAGTCACTAAAACCCAAGACCCCCTCTTCCAAAGCTGCAACTAAGTCACTAAAATCCAAGACCCCCTCCTCCAAGACTCTTCCCTTATGGCCACCTCTTCCCTTTTGGCCACCCCCTCCCCACCCTGACAGCAGCCCTGAATATTACTGAGACAGAAAAGGGTTCAGCAGTAGACCGCATTATCAGCTGGACCCAAGGTCGCCTACATCAAAACATGGCACCTTCTGCATTCCTGTTGTGACTACTAAGAGAGTAAACATTGGGAAACTTGAACACACTGCTAACCTAAACAATCTCATTCCTGTTCTCTCAAAATCAAAGTCAACCTCAAAGCCTGTCAATAACACCATCAGGATGGGTCTGCTAAATGTTAGGTCTCTTAATAACAAATCATTTTTAGTCAATGATTTTATTACCACTTCTAAACTTGATTTTATGTTTTTAACTGAAACATGGCTAGAACAAAATAACAGTGCAAGCATTCTGATCGAGACAGCACCCCCCAACTACAATTTTATTGATGTTTGTAGATCTGGGAAAAGAGGTGGAGGGGTTGCTGCTATATTTAAAAATACATTTCAGGGGAAACAGATGTCACTTGGTGTTTTTCCATCATTCGAATATCTTTGTGCTGTGTTGAAATGCTCTCCCAGAGTTCTCCTGTTAATTATTTACAGGCCACCTAAATATTCGTCAAATTTTTTCGATGATTTTACTGAATTATTGTCTAGCATCTCCACTGATTTTGACTGCCTAGTTATAACTGGTGACTTTAATTTTCATATTGATGATTTGAATGACAAGGGTGCAAAAGAACTTTTTAACGTTCTAGACACATTTGACCTTTCTCAACATGTGAAAGAGGCTACTCATTGTAAGGGACACACCCTGGACCTGATTATCACAAAAGGTCCCCATGTTTCTGATATTTTTGTGACTGATCCTTCATTGTCTGATCACTTCTGTGTTTTCTTTAATATTTCTTTCATTCCTGACACACAAACAGAATCAAATAAGGTCAAAAAGCGGTACATCAATGAACATGCCAATGTACTCTTTAAAAATGCCATCTCCTCGTTACCACCTCTGAACCCATGTCATGCTGATGATCTTGTAAACATCTTTAATTCCAAAATTCTGAATGTCATAGATGTCATTGCACCTGCTACGGTTAAAACAATTTCTGGTAAGCAAAAGGCACCAGCTTTGGAGAAAAGCTGCTGTTGTGACAGCCCAGAGAAGAGAGTGCAGGAAGGCTGAACGAATCTGGCGGAGTACTAAACTTCATATTCACCATGACATCTATAAAGAGAGCCTCCGGGCCTACAATTTAGTCTTAAAAAGCACGAGAGAAACATACTTCTCCAATATCATAAACAACAACACTAATAAGGCGAAAACCCTATTTGCAACTGTTGACAGACTGACCCACCCCCCAACACAAATACCAGCTAAACTCCACTCCACGCAGAAATGCAATGAGTTTGCATTCTTTTATACTAATAAAATTGAAGGCATCAGACGCGCCATCAATTTATCAAACAAAAAAGTTGGATCACCACTCTGTTCAGGCAAAAGTAACACAGCAATGATGGCAAGCTTTAATACCATAGACTAAAACTCTAGTGGAAACGGTGACAAATCTAAAATCATCCACCTGCTGCCTTGATGCTTTACCTACCAACTTTTTTAAGAATGTTTTTGACTGCCTATCAATAGACGTATTGCAAATAGTTAATAACTCCATTCAATCAGGCAATTCCCCAAAGGCCTTCAAAACTGCAGTCATTAAACCTCTTCTAAAAAAGCGGAGCCTAGATGCCTCTATTATCAACAACTACAGACCAATTTCAAATCTACCCTTCATAAGTAAAATAATTGAGAAAGTTGTCCTCCATCAACTAAATCACTTCCTGGCTTCAACTGGCTGCCACAACAACTTCCAGTCAGGATTTCGACCTTTTCATAGCACCGAGACGGCCCTTATTAAAGTTGTAAATGACATCCATCTTAACACAGACTCTGGCAAAACTTCAATATTAATGCTATTAGACCTCAGTGCTGCATTTGACACTGTCGACCACTCAATACTCTTGGACAGGTTGGAAAACTGGGTGGGGCTCTCAGGCACAGTCTTAAACTGGTTCAAGTCATATCTACAAGATAGGAACTATTTTGTTTCCATTGGCGACTTTGTATCAGAACCTACCAATGTAACGTGTGGAGTCCCCCAAGGTTCAATCTTGGGGCCAACTTTATTCAACATCTACAAGCTCCCACTAGGACAAATCATGCAAAATAATAACATTGACCACCATTGCTATGCCGATGACACCCAAATCTATGTAGCACTATCACCAAACGACTATCGCCCCATAGATCTTCTGTGCTAGTGCATTGAGCAAGTCAAAGACTGGATGTGCCAAAACTTCCTACAACTAAATGAGGACAAAACTGAGATAATTGTTTTTGGTGCTAAAAAAGAAAGGTTTAAACTAATTCAACACCTTCACTCTCTGTCCCTGAAAACCTCAAACAAAGCCAGAAATCTTGGGGTTATTATGGATTCTCATTTACATTTCGACAGTCACGTTAAATCAGTAACAAAATCAGCCTACTATCACCTAAAAAATGTAGCAAGACTTAGAGGGCTCATGTCAGCTCAAGACATAGAAAAACTCGTACATGCCTTTATTACTAGTAGGCTAGACTACTGTAGCCTAATGGTCTCCTTGCAGGTCTTCCGAAAAAAAAAACTGTCAGGCAGCTACAGCTTGTTCAGAACGCTGCTGCTAGAGTTCTTACAAAGACCAAAAAAAGTGAGCACATTACACCAATTCTTAAATCCTTACATTGGCTCCCTGTATGTCAGAGGATTGATTTCAAAATCCTCCTGCTCACATATAAATCACTACATGGTCTAGGACCGAAGTATATCACTGATATGCTCCCACTACATAAGACTTCTAGACCACTAAGATCTTCTGAGACCAATCTGTTAGTGATTCCCAGAGTAAACAACAATCACAGGAGAGCATCATTTAGTCACTATGCAACAAATGGCTGGAATAAACTTCCTGAAGATGTAAGACTTGCCCCAACTCTGACCACTTTTAAAACTAGACTGAAAACTGTTATGTTCACCATAGCTTTCTGCTAAATCTTTTAATGTCTGCACTGTTTTTAATTATTGCAAATATGTTTTTATTCTCTTTTCTTTCTGTAATGCATTTTTACATTTTTATTATTTTCTTTTAATTCTTCTATTTTTTTTTCTTCTCACTTTGTTTTATGATGTGAAGCACTTTGAGTATGCCTTGTGTATGAAATGTGCTATAAAAATAAAGTTGCCTTGCCTTGCCTTGCCTTAGTAGGCTACTCCGGTATCGGAAGTAAACTGCTACTGCAACACTGTATATACGGACGGACTTCTGAAAGCCACGACAATGGTGGCAACAGCAGCAGCGACCGTATAACGTTTAACAAAATCAGAAACCATTAAAACTATACAAACATTATAAAACAACAATTAAAACAATGCATACAATTACTTAGGCTATGGGGCCACAATTGCATCTCTACTGATAACTCTGCATAAATGGACACTTCATATCCTGTGGAAGCGGCATGTTGTTTTTGTGGATGTAGTTGTTGTCTTGCCCTGTTATATCTGCAATCTGTCCTTTTGTATTGCAGGTAGTGAGGTGAGGCATTCGCCACGAAAACTTCCCTCCCGTGGAAGACAAACTTCCCCCAGGGTGACGGCACCAGGTAGACAGAAAAGTAGGTTAAACTTTACTGTTTTAAACTCACACTTCTGCTAGCATTTAATTGTAGTCTAGATTTTTTTTATTTTTTAGGTATGAACCATTTTATAAAATTGTTCCCACAATGTGCACTTTAAGAATTTCAATCTTTGCTAATTATGGTTTGCCTGTGTCCCACAGTAAAGAAAAATAATCCGTATCCAATGTCTGAAGAACGTAAGTCAAACTTGTTAATCACACTGTTGCTGTGTCATTACCACAATTGGAATACGCTCTAAGGTTTTTCTTTGGCTGAGTAGTTCATTTATTATCAATTCAGGATTCCAAAGGAAGGTGGTCACAATGTTTCAGCAACTGCAGGACCAGCTCAACCATATTGAGGCATCTCTAGGCACTGGCCGGGATCCCGATTGCTCTATTGAGCAATTAAAAGACGATGACGATGTGGCTACCTTATAAGCCTTATTATATATATACCTTATTATACTACCGTATAAGATGAAAGAAAAGGCAACAATAGAGACAATTGTAAGTAGAATTTTATTAGATTTGTGTTATGTTTTTTGGACCACACTATGTCTCAGGTAAAGCATTCGCTTTCTGTCATTACAGATAACCTTGTTGTCCAGAGTCGGTGGCAACAAAGACAACAAAGACCTTTTAACGGTTAAAATAGCATAGACATATTAAATATTTGCGTTTAAGCAACACGGGCATATAACAATCGAAACACTGAGATTTAGTTTTAATAATTTTTGAAATTGTTAACTGATTATACATCTGATCATCTGTCCTGCTCTGACAGCACAACTTCTTGACTTGAATGACTTAAATTATGAAACAGCGTCGCTTTTATACACGATTTTAGGATGAAAACTCTGAACAACTGAGCAAAGCAACAGTTACCATGGTGATGTAGCTTGGTTAAAAGAGAGCAACCTTTGTAGTACAGGGAAGCCTGGCTTTAGACTCAAAGCTCGCTAACCCACTATACTCGCTTCGCAGTACATCCCTCTGTGTCTTTATGTCCCCTTCTATTGTGTTCTGTGCACAGTCTTGTCTCCTGGTTTAGCAGTGACAAACACCAGGGCCCTCATTTATAAAGCTTGCGTACGCACAAAACGAGACTGGAAACGTGTGTACGCCACTTTCCACGCAAATGTTGTGATCTATAAAAACCAAACTTGACGGGAAAGTGTGCGTACCTGTAAGCAAACTCTGAGGCAATGCGTACCGGTACGCACATTCTGGAGACTGGAAGGGAATCAGCAGTAAACGTGAGAAGAACTATATATTTTTGATGACTCGCACACATTTAATTACACTATATATCATACGTTAGATCTGCGTTATCATGATGAACTCCAGCAATGTTTTTGACGCTTTTAATGAGTGATAGTGTTTTTTCATGTTAACACCTTCTTTTAAAATCTGACTTGTATCTTAAATCAAAATAATTTTGAAATATTGAATCAGCGCTGTCACCGCAGGAGGAGGAGACGGCATGTAATACATGCATGTAATACAGTATACAGTAAATACCTTCCATTAGATCACTGTAGAACACAGCGGGAATAACTAAATAGTCTCCTTATTTATGCGCATATCATCAACGCACACATACAGCCATTAAGCCATCGTATACTTGTTACACTTATCCTCGTTTTTAAACCACCAGAGCGCAGAGGAAATGCACTATAATGAGTGCCACGCTCGTGCGCGCTCAGTCGTGGAGCGTGGAGAGCGCAAATTTACCAAACTTCAGGAGGCAGACTCCACCCGGAAAAGGTGGTAGAGTCCCCAGCATGATGAGCCTCGGCCCCCTGCCCGACTGGAGGGGTATCAACAGGGCGCAAGAATCCGTGAGGATGTCGTGCTGCGTTTGTAATATAAGGAAGACAACGATCAATGTTCATTGTAAACGTATTATTTTATTAATCACAGTGCGCGTTAGCCGTAGCTCATCTGCAACGTTGTTGATGGCGGTGATTGTGTCTCGCTGAAGTTGCAGGACGGCATCAGTGAGCACCCGACCGTTTGATGTGCCATGCGCCCGGGGTGCGCTGCTGCTTTGCGCCGGACCCGGACGCTGTGCCGAGGGCCGGTCACCCTCCTCACATCACCCTCCTCACCGTCACCCTCCTCTACGCCACACGCTGCAGACTTTGGAAGGACAGAAACAATTTAACGTTTTGTTTTATAAACAATAACAGTTTAAAATCTGTACACCCTTATACTTCTTGTCTCAGTCGCATCTGTTCTCCCTCCTTTACGGACACAATCCCCGTCAAAGTCACATCAAAATCAAACCTCCTCAAATACTCTATACTCTATATAATATAGCAATACATTGAATACATGTTGGTAAAAGAGCGGAAAGATGTCATTTACCTTCAGATCACCGTCCGCTCCGTTCCACTGACGCCGTTGACAGCAGCAATGTGTTGCCACTCGCACTGCGTCTTTTTCTTTGTGATCCCGCTGCTGTGACCACTAAATTAAATTATTTTCCGGGCCTCCACCTCCCCAACAAGTGTCTCTTTCTCCGTTTCTGAAAAGCTACGTTTCTTCGTTTTTTTCTGACCTGTCGCCGTGATTCACCACACGGAAACGATCGCATGCCGGCTCATTAACATAGTAAAAAGTGGGCGTGTACAGGTACGCACACTTGTAGGTGATCCTGTGATTTATAAAGGGAACATTGCTACAGCTTGCGTGCGCACAGTTTTATAAATCTGATTTTTTTTTTGGCGCACGCTTTTTGGCTTACGTACACTTTTAGTAAGGATCCTACGCACAGTTTTATAAATGAGGGCCCAGGACCTTCTGACAGGTTGAAAACATTACCACAGAGTACCCATAGCCCTACCCACTGAAGACAAAAATAATTCCATGTCAAACACCTAAAACAGCAGTTATAGTACACAACTTTCTATATTACTGATCCAATAATGGAAATTACAAACTCTTGGTGCTATTTTTATTTTGTATGTACAAAATGCTAACAGTAATTTTGTCTTACAGGCTCATGACGAATGGAGTCATGGCAAAGTTCAACATGAATGGAGGGGGCAAAGAAACAAACTGCCTTTTAAAGCCACAAAGATGTTTCATGTCATCAAGTGTAAGATTGATATAATTGAAATGACTGAATGGGCTGCATGTGCATGTGGCTATCCTGGGCTCAGCTGGGCTACCATAGGACAGACTGTTAATGCCTACTGGCTTTTTTATTAACCATCAGATTCAGGCTACTGAGTGGCTCTAAGAAGTGGTTCTTTCATTACTCTTTCAACTCCCAAAACAATTTGTTCTTGCCATCTATAAAGTGCATTTAACATCTGAATAGGCGCTCTGTAAAATTCTTTATTTTTTTCTTATGCTCCAGGTGCTGTAAAAAGATGGAGTCCAAAGGCCACAGAGGCCGAAGTAGAGACTGCAATTCAGAGCCAACTAAAACATGCCCCAGCCAGGACTGGGGGCAAGGACCCCCACACATAACACACACACATAACTGCAATAAAGTTATGTGTGACTTAATTTTTAAGTCAATTACACATTTGTTCCAATAAACATGTTAGTTTTTTTATTCAATATAAATAAAACCTGTTACCTGGTCCTGAATGGTGTCTTTTTTTCTTTTCTTTTTTTTACCAGAGATTAGTCCATGTACTACTTGTATTTTACAGTATGGGTGAACATGACTTGAGTATTTTTTACTTTATCACAGGTGAGTTTATTTACTATGAAAGTTTTGACCAGGTTCACCATTCCTGTGATATTTTAAGTTGGCAAATGTGAAATTTGCTGGTCTGCTGTCTATTGGACTTTTTGACCTCTTTGCATTTTAAGGATTTTTTTGCTGAAATTGATAAGTTAATTTAAATAGTTGTAGATTAGAGCATTAAGAATTGCACATGTATACAGCACAAGAGCTGTGCTTGTCATAGAATGTATGGATGTGGTAATGCCAGTTATGTAGGCACTAGTTGAAACTAGATTTAACATATTTTTAAATGCAATACATTACATGTGTATTTTGACAAAGGTTGATATGCCGTCGAAACTGCGTTGAAACGACGTGAATTGATGCCGTCGAAGAGCCGTCGAAATCCGACATCAGAAAAACTTTCATTTCAGCACCTCTGGTAGACGTCGAATTGACCTGCCTGACCGACGTCGATTAGACGTCAAATGGACGTCAAAATGTTTGCTGGGCTCCGTCTCTCCGTCCCGTTTTAGGCCTGGCATATGAACTACAGCGTTTTCGGTGGATCCGTCTAAATGCAAATATTCTTGAAACAATGCCGAGGAAGACGGAGAAAAAACAACGTTTTCGCCCGTCTGGACGGCCCCTTAAAGTGTTATGGTTCTGTAACGATGCTAAACCGAGAGTTGCACGGATGTTCGGCTCGGTTTAGCATCGAGCACCTCACGTAGCCTGTGAGCTAACTCAGGGCTAGTTTCACACGGCAGCTAACTCGGCTGCTAGCCGCCGCTCGGTTACGGATAAAAGCAACAAAAAAACAGCTATCTGTAACAATACATGATGCAGCAACAAAATCAAAACTCTAACATGCAACTGATAAACGTATAATGTCTTACCAAACACCGTTTCATTTTAAATTACAGTACTTTTAGTAACTCACCTTTCACAGGTGTCTGTGTCTCCTCCTCGTCAACTGACGCTGCAAAGTTCTTATTGCGCATGCGTAGGAAACCGCTAGGTGCGCTAACTACGCGAGGAAAAATAGTTCCTAGATGGATTCTAGAATCCCAAACATTTTAACCCACATTGCCAATATGCTACTACATTATTTTCTTAAATTCACGAACATATTGACGGAAGCCCTAAACGGCCATGCATACATACATTTTATTTCATCCGTTTTCTCCTGATAACGAGATAATTTCCCTCCGTTTTCCCGTGATAACGAGACAACAAATGAAACGTGATAGGCGAGATTTCAAATTTGGTAAAGTTGGAAAGATATTCACATATTCGAAGTGACCATATAGAGACCCTTGATATGTGTAGTGATTTTGGAGTCTCTGTAGGCCTACTGTATAACAGTGGAGTTATTGATTGTCATGCAATTTGCAGACGGTCCCTGCGCACTCGCCCGGCTGCCGGTTGCGCATGGAGATCAATGTTCTCCGTTCAGCTCGCAGGACGGCGTATTTATGTAAAAAAAATCGGGGTTTTGGTGCTTGTAGCTCGTAGTCTATGATATTACGGTGAGACAGAGGCATCATTTGTGTTTGAAAAACGTTTCACTTTCACTGATTTATTGATCCCGGAAGTTCGACTCTGTGAATATCTTTCCAACTTTACCGAACTTCAAAATGATCTCGTTATCATGGGAAAACAGAGTAAAATGATCTCGTTATCACGAGAAAACGGAGGGAAATGATCTCGTTATCACGGGAAAACGGAGGAAAATGATCTCGTTATCACGAGAAAACGGCGGACTTATCTCGTTATCACGGGAAAACGGAGGAAAATGATCTCGTTATCACGGGAAAACGGAGGAAATAAAATATATGTATGCATGGCCGTTTAGGGCTTCCGTACTTATTTCCATTATTTCGCATAGTTTTTTTTAGCATTCGTGCGTTGATGTGTCGTTGAAACAACGTCTAAATGACGTTGGTCATTTCAGCCCCTCAGATAGACGTCAAATCAACCTGCCTGCCCACATTATTGGATATCTGCATCTCGACACAGCAGTAGATAGAGGAAATCATTCTTGACAGTGTTTTTTCAGTTAAGCATGTTTTCTTTGAGATCGTATTCCCCCTAATGTTATCATGTCGAAAAACAGTCGAATTAAAGTCATGTCGTTACGTGACGTCGATTGGAACGTCTTCATCTAGACGCAGGTCGAGCAAACGTTTTTCTGTCAGTGTTTATTCAGTTAAACCTCTCTAAAATGCATATTTAATAAGGTCATATTTGCCATGATATTATTTTATGATGTCGAAAAACAGTCGAATTAAAGTCACGTCGTTACGTGACGTCGATTGGACGTCTTCATCTGGACGCAGGTCGAGAAAACGTTTACTGGAGGGGTATCAACAGGGCGCAAGAATCCGTGAGGATGTCATGCGTTTGTAATATAAGGAAGACAACAATCAATGTTCATTGTAAACATATTATTTTATTAATCACAGTGCGCGTTTGCCGTAGCTCATCTGCAACGTTGTTGATGGCGGTGATTGAGTCTCGCTGAAGTTGCAGGATGGCATCAGTGAGCACCCGACCGCTTGATGTGCCATGCGTCACTGCGGTCCGGGGTGCGCTGCTGCTTTGCGCAGGACACGGACGCTGTGCCGAGGGCCCGTCACCCTCCTCACATCACCCTCCTCACCGTCACCCTCCTCTACGCCACACGCTGCAGACTCTGGAAGGACAAAAACTATTTAACGTTTTGTTTTATAAACAATAAAAGTTTAAAATCTGTTCACCCTTATACCTCTTGTCTCAGTCGCGTCTGTTTCTCCCTCCTTTATGTGGTATTTTGGCATAGTTACGAGGCCACTAGTTGATGACGTAAGCCAGGTGCGCCAGGGCGCGACACGGTCATGTAACCACAATAAAGGTTGGCGGCACATGTACGCCGGAGTGAGACCGAAGCACATTGTCCGTGTTTATTCTACCCGAGCTGTGAATACTACATGGTGTCAGAGTTAGGTGCTCATCGACCTGCCGACGGAAGATGGACAGCACAGGTATCCCCACGCCACGGATGGACTGGGAGTCGTCTAACCTGCCTGATGCATGGAGAAAGTTCCAGCAGCATGTGGAGCTAATGTTTTCGGGGCCACTCCGCTCTAAAGAAGAGGAGGAGAAATGTAGCTACTTGCTACTCTGGGTCGGCGAGAAGGGCCGCGACGTGTTTAACACATGGACTCTTACGGCGGATGAAAAAAAAACTACTAAAGACTTACTACGACAGGTTTGGAGCTTATGTAACGCCAAAAGCAAACCCCATTTTTGCACGCTATAAGTTTCACGAGAAGAAACAGGGGGATAGTGAGAGTTTCGACCAGTTTGTGACTGAGCTAAAGCTACTCGTAAAAGACTGTAACTACCCCAACGGCGATGAGATGGTCCGAGACCGAATTGTTTTCGGCATAAGCTCGCCAAGAGTACGTGAAAAATTGCTCTGCTACGGTCCAAGCCTCACGCTTGAAAATGCTATAGACATTGCACGTTCACACGAGTTGTCGCAGCAGCAGCTAAAGACTATGGTTTTCCCCGCTGCTAACCCGGCTAGCCAGTCCGTGCATGCAGTGAACAGATGGACAAATAAAACGGAACACACACGCCATGGACGCAAAATGACCAGCGGAGCAGACGGTGACGGTACCGCTAGGAACAGAGAGTGTGGTGCATGCGGACGAGGGCACAGCCGCACAGAGGACTGTCCAGCAAAAGGACGACAATGCAATAAATGCAAGAAATTTAATCATTTTGCTAAGGTTTGTAGGACAGGCACACAGCAGAAACAGGCAACATTTAAGTCCAGGAAAGTACACACTGTTGCTGACTGCACAGAGCAATCACCACCTGAGCTGTTTATTGACAGTATTACAAAACTACATGCAAACACAGATAGGGAACAGGCATTTGCAGAGATAGAAATAGGCAAAGCGAGGCGCAAATTAAAGTTTAAAGTTGATACAGGCGCCCAGGCTAATGTGATACCAGCAGACACATTTCACAGAATATTTGGAGATGTGGTATTAGGCTCAACAGACAGTCACATATCAGGATATGGGGGACAGAGGCTTAAAGTTAAAGGAGCTTGCAGGCTAACATGCAGATACAAAGAGAAAACAGTCATGTTAGATTTTGATGTTGTTAATGTTGAAAACGCTCCTGCTGTCTTAGGCATGAGAGCATGCCTAGATTTGGACATCATTAAGCTGGTACACATAATCCAAGCACAGCCAGAAACACACACAAGCATTACTGAGGAGTTTGCAGATGTGTTCAAGGGCATCGGGCTGTTTCCTGGTGAATGCGTCCTCCACCTCAAACCATCAGCCACACCAGTGGTGTGCCCACCTCGTCGCATCCCATACGCTCTTCGTGGAAGACTCAAGAGTGAACTGGATGAAATGGAAAAGATGGACATTATTCAAAAGGTGACAGAACCAACCGAGTGGGTAAATGCGTTAGTGGCAGTGGAAAAGCCAAAGACTGGGAAACTCACGGTGTGCCTTGATCTGCGCCCCCTGAACAAAGCCATCCAGAGGCCACACTACCCGCTTCCCACTCTCGACGACATCACACCAAGATTAGCTGGAGCACAATATTTCAGCGTATTGGATGCCAGATCTGGCTACTGGACAATTAAACTAAGCCATGAATCATCCATGCTCACTACCTTCAACACTGTCTTTGGCAGATTCAGGTTCAAAAGACTTCCGTTTGGAATCATATCTGCGCAGGACGAGTTTCAAAGAAGGGTGGATGAAGCCTATGAAGGGCTCCAGGGCGTTGCAGCCATCGTAGACGACATCCTGGTATATGGCCGCACCAAGGAGGAACATGATGCAAACCTGCGCGCCATGTTGGAAAGAACGAGAGAGAGAGGAATAAAGTTGAATGAAGACAAAAGCATCATATGTGTGCCGGAGGTGAGCTATTTCGGTCACAGACTGACACGAGAAGGCATCCGGCCTGACCCCAACAAGGTCAAGGCCATCAGAAAAATGGCTCACCCACACAACAAAGCAGAGCTGGAGACCATATTGGGCATGGTCACTTACCTCTCCAGGTTCGCCCCCAGACTTTCAGAGGCAACAGCTCCCCTCAGACAACTGTTAAAAGAGAGCAACGAGTTTATCTGGGACTCGAATCACGACACAGCTTTCCAGCAGGTAAAAGATCTTCTAACACAAGAGCCTGGCCCTGTACTCACATACTTCAACCACACAAAAGATGTGAAGCTGCAGGTTGACGCATCCAAATCCGGCTTGGGAGCCGTATTACTCCAAGAAGAGAAACCAGTCGCATACGCATCCAGAGCACTGAATGAGACTGAAGAAAACTATGCTCAGATAGAAAAAGAGCTTTATGCTGTGCTTTTTGGGTGCAAACGGTTTCATCAGTACCTGTACGGTCGTCAAGTGGTTGTTGAATCCGACCACAAACCGCTGGAGTCAATCATGCGGAAGCCTCTGGCAGCGGCTCCCCCACGACTTCAACGCATGATACTGCAACTACAGCGATACGACATCGTCATCACACACAAGCCTGGAAAACAGATACCAGTTGCCGACACGCTTTCCAGGAAGCCGATTGAATGCAACGACAGCACGTTGAGTGAAGGTATGGATTTACAAATACACTCTGTGGTCAGTAACGCGCCAGTAAGTGACAACAAAATTGCAGAGACCAGAGCTGCCACAGCCCAAGATGTGCAACTCTCAATGTTGAGGCAGGTCATCACCTCAGGGTGGCCTGAGTCACACAAGAAATGTCCACCTGCTATTGCTGCGTACTGGAACCACAGGGATGAGATATCAGAGACAAATGGTATCCTGCTAAAAGGAGACAAAATCATCATGCCCCAGTCACTCAGAGCAGAAATGCTGTCACGCATCCACACAGGACACTTGGGGATTGAAAAATGTAAGCAGCGAGCAAGAGATGTACTGTTCTGGCCCGGGATGGGTAAGGAGATAGAGGCGCTGGTAGAAGCTTGCAGCATCTGCCAGGAGCGACGCAACTCCGCCCAGAAGGAGCCGATGATTTCACATCCTATTCCGGAGCGACCATGGCAGGTGATAGCCACAGATTTGTTCATGTGGAACAACACTGACTACATTGTTGTTGTTGACTATTACAGCAGATATTTTGAAGTGGAAAAAATCACCAGCCTCACATCTTACACAGTCATCCAAAAACTCAAGGCTATGTTTGCTAGGTTTGGCATACCACAGACACTAATGAGTGACAATGGACCTTGTTATAGCTCAAGGGAGTTCAAAGACTTTGCTCGTGCGTGGGACTTTGAGCACATTACAAGCAGCCCACTGTACCCACAGAGCAATGGGTTGGCTGAAAAGACTGTCCAGACAGCCAAAACCCTCATGGACAAAGCACATGCGCAGCGGACAGACCCCTACCTGAGCCTATTAGAGTATAGGAACACCCCGGTCGATGGATTGAAATCGCCAGCGCAGCTGTTGATGAGCAGGCGTCTGCGCTCGATCCTTCCATCCACGGAGAAACAGCTTCAACCGGAGCTCGTCTGTCGCAGCACAGTTCACAGTCGGAGAAAAGTTTGTCAGACAAGGCAAAAGCTATACTATGACAAGACTGCAAAAGCACAACCTGCCTTGCCTGCAGGAGCAGCAGTCCGTTTCCAACTGCAAAATGGAAGATGGGAGCCCGCAACAGTTGTGGATTCAGCAGGCACCCAGAGATCATACAACATCCTCACAGAAGAAGGTCAGGTGCTGAGACGCAACAGGCGCCATCTCCTAAAGACTGATAACAGCGCTGACAAAGAAACACCAGCTCGTGACCCTGATCATGAGAATACTGACTCAATGACTTTACAGCAAGACACCGTGGGTCAACCAGGCCCCAAGGAACCCTTGCACTTTACCACCACTAAATCAGGTCGCATAGTGAAGCCAAGAGCTACTGGACCTATTAAAAAAAAAAAAAAAAAAAGAATGAATGGCTTTGATGGTATAATTGTTTGTTGTGATGCCATAATTAAAAAAAAAATACCTGAGTCAATGTTAAGAATGTTACATTCAGTTTTGCTGAAGTTTCCAGAAGCTAATATTTGAAACGGTCTTTTGTTCTTTAAAAGAAAGGAGATGTGGTATTTTGGCATAGTTACGAGGCCACTAGTTGATGACGTAAGCCAGGTGCGCCAGGGCACGACACGGTCATGTAACCACAATAAAGGTTGGCGGCACATGTACGCCGGAGTGAGACCGAAGCACATTGTCCGTGTTTATTCTACCCGAGCTGTGAATACTACACTTTACGGACACAATCCCTGTCAAAGTTGCATCAAAATCAAACCTCCTCAAATACTCTATACTCTATATAATATAGCAATACATTAAATACATGTTGGTAAAAGAGCGGAAAGATGTCATTTAACTTCAAATCACCGTCCGCTCCGTCCCACTGACGCCGTTGACCGCAGCAGCAATGTGTTGCCGCTCGCACTGCGTCTTTTTCTTCGTGATCCCGCTGCTGTGGCCACTGATTTAAATTGTTTTCCGGGACTCCAAATCCCCAACAAGTGTCTCTTTCTCCGTTTCTGAAAAGTTACGTTTCTTCGCTATTTTTCTGACCTGTCGCCGTGATTCACAACACGGAAATGATTGCATGCCGGCTCATTAACATAGTAAAATGTGGGCGTGTACAGGGCGGGATTCAGGTACGCACACTTGTAGGTGATCCTGTGATTTATAAAGGGAACATTGCGTACAGCTTGCGTGCGCACAGTTTTATAAATCAGATTTTTTTTTGGCGCACGCAAACTTTGGCTTTCTGGCGTACGTACACTTTTAGTAAGGATCCTACGCACAGTTTTATAAATGAGGGCCCAGTTCTTTTTCCCTCGATAAGCCAGCAGAGGGCAGTGTGTGTATATATCCCATGTCTATCTAAGTTGCTTGAGTAGCTACTAATCTTGATGAATACACAGGAGATACGTGTATACATTTATATATAGGGTTCATGTGAGTGCATAAAAAACTCATCAGAAATAATATTGTTTATTATTATTTCAGAACTGCAAAACAACTGCCCGTGTGTGTACACATGTGAGAATAAAGAAACACTGCCTTTGAAGAGACGGCGGTCTTCCCTCCTTCTTTTGTCCTGACCGACACACCACCTTGGATGCTGTATCAACCTTAACGAGTCAGCTGTAGTTCCCCTACCTCCCTTACATTGGTCTTTGAGCCGGATACAGCAGTCAAGATGCAGCCAGAGGAAGAGTTCTTCACTGAAATGAGACCCAAGCGTCAGACACGTCGACCTGCCAGGCACCAAGATTATGATGTGGACTATACGAGTGATCATCCTCGAGGCTCATCACCGTGGCGACCGCCACTCTCCCCCCCTCCCCCCCAGAGCAGGCTGTTTTCCTCCCCCAGTTTGGTCCAGTTAATCTGAGTCACCTTCCCTCACCTCAGCCTCCCCTTGGCTTCCCTAGGGATGCTGCTCACTACGAGACACCTCAGCTAGCCCCAGGTCGCCTCCAGAGGAGAAACTATCCAGAGATCCTACCTGGAGCTCCCACCTCATCCCAGTGGAGCTCTTACAGAGACCCTTCTCTCTATCCTGACATCCGAGCCATTCAGGAAGAGAATGCAAAGCTGCTACAATCCCAACAGGTATTTCAGTCTACCTTAAAGGAACTCCACGAAGCACGGAAAAAATGAAGGAGCTAAACGATGTAGCCCGCTCATTGAGGGAGGATATGGAACAGCCGACTAGCTCAGCTTCAAGTCACAGCAGCTACAGACCCCTCGAAGCCAGTGCAAAAAAAAAATCTGATTTATAAAACTGTGCACACGCAAGCTGTCCGCAATGTTTCCTTTATAAATCACAAGATCACCTGTGGAGGCCCGGACAATAATTGTATTTAGTGGCCACAGCAGCGGGATCACGAATAAAAAGAAGCAGTGCGAGTGGCAACACATTGCTGGTGCTGTCCACAGCGTCAGTGGGATAGAGCGGACGGTGATCTGAAGGTAAATTACATCTTTCTGCTCCTCTACCAACATGTATTCAATGCTTGAGTAGTTGAGGAAGTTTGATTTTGATGTGACTTTGACGGGGATCGTGTCTGAAAAGTGTCACGCCGGTGAGGTAATGTCTTGTCTTGGGTTTCTGTCTTGTCATTTCCTGTCTTATTTTGAAAATAACTCCCTTCTCGTTTCAGGTCACTTGCCCTTCCTCATGTGTTCCCTGGTCTTATGTCATCCCTGATCCCTGATTGTTGTCACCTGTTGCTCGTTATCCCTCTGTGTATTTAAGTCTGCGTCTCCCCTTGTCTTGTGCCAGTTCGTTATTCGTCTTCTGTCATGTCACGATCCACGTCACGTTCCATGCCACCAGAGTAAGGTAGTTTTTACGCCAGTTTATGTTTCAAGTCTTGTTTTCCTCCATGTGGAGTGGGTTTTTGTTTATAGTGTTAGTTTAGGTTTTGAATAGTCTTGCTTTCCTGGATCTTTTGTTAGTCGTTTTTGCCCTTGTGGTTTTTCTGTTGATACTTTGTTCTGGCTTTAGTTTTTGGTTTGTATTTAGTTAATTATTGAAATAAAGCCTTTTTAAAACTGCTTGCCCTGCATCTGAGTCCTCCCTCCACGCCTAAGCCTGAAATCTGGCCAGTAAGGACTCAGCAGAGCAGCAGCATTTAAAAACCATGGACTCAGCAGCCTTTTTTTTATGTGGTTCCACATACGAGCTCCGGGAGGCTACCTATAGGCTCCAGTGTCTCCAGGCCGAGCACCGGCATGCCGAAGGAGAGGAGGAGAGGCAGTCGGCCCTGGCGAGGGCCAGGGAGCTGGTTTCTGCCAGCCCGTGGCTCAGGGGCTCATTGCCTGCCTGGGTCAGGGGCTTCCTCCTAACCCCTGATCATCCAGTCCAGGCCTCAGCCACAGCCAAGCATCCCGTCCAAGCCTCAGCCACAGCCAAGCATCTAGTCCAGGCCTCAGCCAAGCATCTAGTCCAGGCCTCAGCCAAGCATCCAGTCCAGGCCTCAGCCAAGCATCCAGTCCAGGCCTCAGCCACAGCCAAGCATCCAGTCCAGGCCTCAGCCATAGCAAAGCATCCCGTCCAGGCCACAGCCAAGCCTCCAGTCCAGGCCACAGCCAAGCCTCCAGTCCAGGCCACAGCCACAGCCAAGCCTCCAGTCCAGGCCACAGCCACAGCCAAGTATCCAGTCCAGGCCTCAGCCAAGCATCCAGTCCAGGCCTCAGCCAAGCCTCCAGTCCAGGCCACAGCCAAGCCTCCAGTCCAGGCCACAGCCAAGCCTCCAGTCCAGGCCACAGCCAAGCCTCCAGTCCAGGCCACAGCCAAGCCTCCAGTCCAGGCCACAGCCAAGCCTCCAGTCCAGGCCACAGCCAAGCCTCCAGTCCAGGCCTTAGCCACAGCCAAGTTACCAGCCGAGACCTTAGCCACAGCCAAGCATCCAGCCCACGCCTCGGTCTCTGGCCTCCAGTCGGCGGTCCGGTCGACACCTGCCAGTGGCCTCCAGTCGGCGGTCCGGTCGACACCTGCCAGTGGCCTCCAGTCGGCGGTCCGGTCGACACCTGCCAGTGGCCTCCAGTCGGCGGTCCGGTCGACACTCTCCAGGGGTCTCAAGTCGGCGGTCCGGTCGACACTCTCCAGGGGTCTCAAGTCGGCGGTCCGGTCGACACTCTCCAGGGGTCTCAAGTCGGCGGTCCGGTCGACACCTGCCAGTGGCCTCCAGTCGGCGGTCCGGTCGACACCTGCCAGTGGCCTCCAGTCGGCGGTCCGGTCGACACTCTCCAGGGGTCTCAAGTCGGCGGTCCCGGTCGACACTCTCCAGGGGTCTCAAGTCGGCGTTCCGGTCGACACTCTCCAGTGGTCCTCAGTCGGCGGCCCGGTCGACACCGGCCATTGGTCTTCAGTCGGCGGCCCGGGCGACACCAGTCCGGGTGGAGGATCGTCTGGCACCCGCCCGGACAGAGGACCGTCCCACGCCTGCTCCACGCAGCCCTCGGGAGGTCCGCTCGTCACCCGTTCCTGTCCAGACGGGGGACCGTCCTACGCCTGCTCCGCGCAGCCCTCGGGAGGTCAGCTCGTCACCCGTTCCTGTCCAGACGGGGACCGTCCGACGCCTGCTCCGCGCAGCCTCCGGGAGGTCCGCTCGTCACCCGTTCCTGTCCAGACGGGGGACCGTCCTACGCCTCCTCCGGGGAGCCTCCGGGAGGTCCGCTCGTCACCCGTTCCTGTCCAGACGGGGGACCGTCCTACGCCTGCTCCGGGGAGCCTCCGGGAGGTCCGCTCATCACCCGTTCCTGTCCAGACGGGGACCGTCCTACGCCTGCTCCACGCAGCCTCCGGGAGGTCCGCTCGTCACCCGTTCCTGTCCAGACGGGGGACCGTCCGACGCCTGCTCCGCGCAGCCTCCGGGAGGTCCGCTCGTCACCCGTTCCTGTCCAGACGGGGGGCCGTCCGACCCCTGCTCCGCGCAGCCTCCGGGAGGTCCGCTCGTCACCCGTTCCTGTCCAGACGGGGGACCGTCCGACGCCTGCTCCGCGCAGCCTCCGGGAGGTCCGCAACAGTTGTGGATTCAGCAGGCACCCAGAGATCATACAACATCCTCACAGAAGAAGGTCAGGTGCTGAGTCGCAACAGGTGCCATCTCCTAAAGACTGATAACAGCGCTGACAAAGAAACACCAGCTCGTGACCCTGATCATGAGAATACTGACTCAATGACTTTACAGCAAGACACCGTGGGTCAACCAGGCCCCAAGGAACCCTTGCACTTTACCACCACTAAATCAGGTCGCATAGTGAAGCCAAGAGCTATACTGGACCTATTAAAAAAAAAAAAAAAAAAAAGAATGAATGGCTTTGATGGTATAATTGTTTGTTGTGATGCCATAATTAAAAAAAAAAATACCTGAGTCAATGTTAAGAATGTTACATTCAGTTTTGCTGAAGTTTCCAGAAGCTAATATTTGAAACGGTCTTTTGTTCTTTAAAAGAAAGGAGATGTGGTATTTTGGCATAGTTACGAGGCCACTAGTTGATGACGTAAGCCAGGTGCGCCAGGGCACGACACGGTCATGTAACCACAATAAAGGTTGGCGGCACATGTACGCCGGAGTGAGACCGAAGCACATTGTCCGTGTTTATTCTACCCGAGCTGTGAATACTACACTTTACGGACACAATCCCTGTCAAAGTTGCATCAAAATCAAACCTCCTCAAATACTCTATACTCTATATAATATAGCAATACATTAAATACATGTTGGTAAAAGAGCGGAAAGATGTCATTTAACTTCAGATCACCGTCCGCTCCGTCCCACTGACGCCGTTGACCGCAGCAGCAATGTGTTGCCGCTCGCACTGCGTCTTTTTCTTCGTGATCCCGCTGCTGTGGCCACTGATTTAAATTGTTTTCCGGGACTCCAAATCCCCAACAAGTGTCTCTTTCTCCGTTTCTGAAAAGTTACGTTTCTTCGCTATTTTTCTGACCTGTCGCCGTGATTCACAACACGGAAATGATTGCATGCCGGCTCATTAACATAGTAAAATGTGGGCGTGTACAGGGCGGGATTCAGGTACGCACACTTGTAGGTGATCCTGTGATTTATAAAGGGAACATTGCGTACAGCTTGCGTGCGCACAGTTTTATAAATCAGATTTTTTTTTGGCGCACGCAAACTTTGGCTTTCTGGCGTACGTACACTTTTAGTAAGGATCCTACGCACAGTTTTATAAATGAGGGCCCAGTTCTTTTTCCCTCGATAAGCCAGCAGAGGGCAGTGTGTGTATATATCCCATGTCTATCTAAGTTGCTTGAGTAGCTACTAATCTTGATGAATACACAGGAGATACGTGTATACATTTATATATAGGGTTCATGTGAGTGCATAAAAAACTCATCAGAAATAATATTGTTTATTATTATTTCAGAACTGCAAAACAACTGCCCGTGTGTGTACACATGTGAGAATAAAGAAACACTGCCTTTGAAGAGACGGCGGTCTTCCCTCCTTCTTTTGTCCTGACCGACACACCACCTTGGATGCTGTATCAACCTTAACGAGTCAGCTGTAGTTCCCCTACCTCCCTTACATTGGTCTTTGAGCCGGATACAGCAGTCAAGATGCAGCCAGAGGAAGAGTTCTTCACTGAAATGAGACCCAAGCGTCAGACACGTCGACCTGCCAGGCACCAAGATTATGATGTGGACTATACGAGTGATCATCCTCGAGGCTCATCACCGTGGCGACCGCCACTCTCCCCCCCTCCCCCAGAGCAGGCTGTTTTCCTCCCCCAGTTTGGTCCAGTTAATCTGAGTCACCTTCCCTCACCTCAGCCTCCCCTTGGCTTCCCTAGGGATGCTGCTCATTACGAGACACCTCAGCTAGCCCCAGGTCGCCTCCAGAGGAGAAACTATCCAGAGATCCTACCTGGAGCTCCCACCTCATCCCAGTGGAGCTCTTACAGAGACCCTTCTCTCTATCCTGACATCCGAGCCATTCAGGAAGAGAATGCAAAGCTGCTACAATCCCAACAGGTATTTCAGTCTACCTTAAAGGAACTCCACGAAGCACGGAAAGAAATGAAGGAGCTAAACGATGTAGCCCGCTCATTGAGGGAGGATATGGAACAGCCGACTAGCTCAGCTTCAAGTCACAGCAGCTACAGACCCCTCGAAGCCAGTGCAAAAAAAAAATCTGATTTATAAAACTGTGCACACGCAAGCTGTCCGCAATGTTTCCTTTATAAATCACAAGATCACCTGTGGAGGCCCGGACAATAATTGTATTTAGTGGCCACAGCAGCGGGATCACGAATAAAAAGAAGCAGTGCGAGTGGCAACACATTGCTGGTGCTGTCCACAGCGTCAGTGGGATAGAGCGGACGGTGATCTGAAGGTAAATTACATCTTTCTGCTCCTCTACCAACATGTATTCAATGCTTGAGTAGTTGAGGAAGTTTGATTTTGATGTGACTTTGACGGGGATCGTGTCTGAAAAGTGTCACGCCGGTGAGGTAATGTCTTGTCTTGGGTTTCTGTCTTGTCATTTCCTGTCTTATTTTGAAAATAACTCCCTTCTCGTTTCAGGTCACTTGCCCTTCCTCATGTGTTCCCTGGTCTTATGTCATCCCTGATCCCTGATTGTTGTCACCTGTTGCTCGTTATCCCTCTGTGTATTTAAGTCTGCGTCTCCCCTTGTCTTGTGCCAGTTCGTTATTCGTCTTCTGTCATGTCACGATCCACGTCACGTTCCATGCCACCAGAGTAAGGTAGTTTTTACGCCAGTTTATGTTTCAAGTCTTGTTTTCCTCCATGTGGAGTGGGTTTTTGTTTATAGTGTTAGTTTAGGTTTTGAATAGTCTTGCTTTCCTGGATCTTTTGTTAGTCGTTTTTGCCCTTGTGGTTTTTCTGTTGATACTTTGTTCTGGCTTTAGTTTTTGGTTTGTATTTAGTTAATTATTGAAATAAAGCCTTTTTAAAACTGCTTGCCCTGCATCTGAGTCCTCCCTCCACGCCTAAGCCTGAAATCTGGCCAGTAAGGACTCAGCAGAGCAGCAGCATTTAAAAACCATGGACTCAGCAGCCTTTTTTTTATGTGGTTCCACATACGAGCTCCGGGAGGCTACCTATAGGCTCCAGTGTCTCCAGGCCGAGCACCGGCATGCCGAAGGAGAGGAGGAGAGGCAGTCGGCCCTGGCGAGGGCCAGGGAGCTGGTTTCTGCCAGCCCGTGGCTCAGGGGCTCATTGCCTGCCTGGGTCAGGGGCTTCCTCCTAACCCCTGATCATCCAGTCCAGGCCTCAGCCACAGCCAAGCATCCCGTCCAAGCCTCAGCCACAGCCAAGCATCTAGTCCAGGCCTCAGCCAAGCATCTAGTCCAGGCCTCAGCCAAGCATCCAGTCCAGGCCTCAGCCAAGCATCCAGTCCAGGCCTCAGCCACAGCCAAGCATCCAGTCCAGGCCTCAGCCATAGCAAAGCATCCCGTCCAGGCCACAGCCAAGCCTCCAGTCCAGGCCACAGCCAAGCCTCCAGTCCAGGCCACAGCCACAGCCAAGCCTCCAGTCCAGGCCACAGCCACAGCCAAGTATCCAGTCCAGGCCTCAGCCAAGCATCCAGTCCAGGCCTCAGCCAAGCCTCCAGTCCAGGCCACAGCCAAGCCTCCAGTCCAGGCCACAGCCAAGCCTCCAGTCCAGGCCACAGCCAAGCCTCCAGTCCAGGCCACAGCCAAGCCTCCAGTCCAGGCCACAGCCAAGCCTCCAGTCCAGGCCACAGCCAAGCCTCCAGTCCAGGCCTTAGCCACAGCCAAGTTACCAGCCGAGACCTTAGCCACAGCCAAGCATCCAGCCCACGCCTCGGTCTCTGGCCTCCAGTCGGCGGTCCGGTCGACACCTGCCAGTGGCCTCCAGTCGGCGGTCCGGTCGACACCTGCCAGTGGCCTCCAGTCGGCGGTCCGGTCGACACCTGCCAGTGGCCTCCAGTCGGCGGTCCGGTCGACACTCTCCAGGGGTCTCAAGTCGGCGGTCCGGTCGACACTCTCCAGGGGTCTCAAGTCGGCGGTCCGGTCGACACTCTCCAGGGGTCTCAAGTCGGCGGTCCGGTCGACACCTGCCAGTGGCCTCCAGTCGGCGGTCCGGTCGACACCTGCCAGTGGCCTCCAGTCGGCGGTCCGGTCGACACTCTCCAGGGGTCTCAAGTCGGCGGTCCGGTCGACACTCTCCAGGGGTCTCAAGTCGGCGTTCCGGTCGACACTCTCCAGTGGTCCTCAGTCGGCGGCCCGGTCGACACCGGCCATTGGTCTTCAGTCGGCGGCCCGGGCGACACCAGTCCGGGTGGAGGATCGTCTGGCACCCGCCCGGACAGAGGACCGTCCCACGCCTGCTCCACGCAGCCCTCGGGAGGTCCGCTCGTCACCCGTTCCTGTCCAGACGGGGGACCGTCCTACGCCTGCTCCGCGCAGCCCTCGGGAGGTCAGCTCGTCACCCGTTCCTGTCCAGACGGGGGACCGTCCGACGCCTGCTCCGCGCAGCCTCCGGGAGGTCCGCTCGTCACCCGTTCCTGTCCAGACGGGGGACCGTCCTACGCCTCCTCCGGGGAGCCTCCGGGAGGTCCGCTCGTCACCCGTTCCTGTCCAGACGGGGGACCGTCCTACGCCTGCTCCGGGGAGCCTCCGGGAGGTCCGCTCATCACCCGTTCCTGTCCAGACGGGGACCGTCCTACGCCTGCTCCACGCAGCCTCCGGGAGGTCCGCTCGTCACCCGTTCCTGTCCAGACGGGGGACCGTCCGACGCCTGCTCCGCGCAGCCTCCGGGAGGTCCGCTCGTCACCCGTTCCTGTCCAGACGGGGGGCCGTCCGACCCCTGCTCCGCGCAGCCTCCGGGAGGTCCGCTCGTCACCCGTTCCTGTCCAGACGGGGGACCGTCCGACGCCTGCTCCGCGCAGCCTCCGGGAGGTCCGCTCGTCACCCGTTCCTGTCCAGACGGGGGACCGTCCTACGCCTGCTCCGCGCAGCCTTCGGGAGGTCCGCTCGTCACCCGTTCCTGTCCAGACGGGGGGCCGTCCGACGCCTGCTCCGCGCAGCCTCCGGGAGGTCCGCTCGTCACTCGTTCCTGTCCAGACGGGGGGCCGACCTACGCCTGCTCCGCGCAGCCTTCGGGAGGTCTGCTCGTCACCCGTTCCTGTCCAGACGGGGGACCGTCCGACGCCTGCTCCGCGCAGCCTCCGGGAGGTCCGCTCGTCACCCGTTCCTGTCCAGACGGGGGACCGTCCGACGCCTGCTCCGCGCAGCCTCCGGGAGGTCCGCTCGTCACTCGTTCCTGTCCAGACGGGGGGCCGACCTACGCCTGCTCCACGCAGCCTCCGGGAGGTCCGCTCATCACCCGTTCCTGTCCAGACGGGGGACCGACCTACGCCTGCTCCGCGCAGCCTTCGGGAGGTCCGCTCGTCACCCGTTCCTGTCCAGACGGGGGGCCGTCCGACGCCTGCTCCGCGCAGCCTCCGGGAGGTCCGCTCGTCACTCGTTCCTGTCCAGACGGGGGGCCGACCTACGCCTGCTCCGCGCAGCCTTCGGGAGGTCTGCTCGTCACCCTTTCCTGTCCAGACGGGGGGTCGTCCTACTCCTGCCCCACGTCGCCTTCCTGAGCGGCCCCGTCGGCTGGGTCGCCCTCATGCCCGGCCTCCTGAGCAGCCCCGCCCGCTAGGTCGCCCTCATGCCCGGCCTCCTGAGCGGCCCCGCCCGCTAGGTCGCCCTCATGCCCGGCCTCCTGAGCGGCCCCGCCCGCTAGGTCGCCCTCATGCCCGGCCTCCTGAGCGGCCCCGCCCGCTAGGTCGCCCTCATGCCCGGCCTCCTGAGCGGCCCCGCCCGCTAGGTCGCCCTCATGCCCGGCCTCCTGAGCGGCCCCGCCCGCTAGGTCGCCCTCATGCCCGGCCTCCTGAGCGGCCCCGCCCGCTGGGTCGCCCTCATGCCCGGCCTCCTGAGCCCCTCCACCTGGCCCCCTCCACCCACCCTACGTATCATGGACCATGGGGACATCTGGGATCTGTCCCTTAAGGGGGGGGTACTGTCACGCCGGTGAGGTAATGTCTTGTCTTGGGTTTCTGTCTTGTCATTTCCTGTCTTATTTTGAAAATAACTCCCTTCTCGTTTCAGGTCACTTGCCCTTCCTCATGTGTTCCCTGGTCTTATGTCATCCCTGATCCCTGATTGTTGTCACCTGTTGCTCGTTATCCCTCTGTGTATTTAAGTCTGCGTCTCCCCTTGTCTTGTGCCAGTTCGTTATTCGTCTTCTGTCATGTCACGATCCACGTCACGTTCCATGCCACCAGAGTAAGGTAGTTTTTACGCCAGTTTATGTTTCAAGTCTTGTTTTCCTCCATGTGGAGTGGGTTTTTGTTTATAGTGTTAGTTTAGGTTTTGAATAGTCTTGTTTTCCTGGATCTTTTGTTAGTCGTTTTTGCCCTTGTGGTTTTTCTGTTGATACTTTGTTCTGGCTTTAGTTTTTGGTTTGTATTTAGTTAATTATTGAAATAAAGCCTTTTTAAAACTGCTTGCCCTGCATCTGAGTCCTCCCTCCACGCCTAAGCCTGACAAAAAGGAGGGAGATCAGACGCGACCATGAGACCAGAGGGATAAGGGTAAACAGATTTTAAACTTTTATTATATATAAAACAAAATGTTAAATCGTTTCTGTCCTTCCAGAGTCTGCAGCGTTGGGCTCAGAGGAGGGTGACGTGAGGAGGGTGACGGTGACGGGCCCTCGGCACAGCGCAGATAAGGGTCCCAAGTGGGTTTGTCCACAGTTTCCATGGTGGCCCCACCTGTGTTTGCCCATATGGGTTTCAAGTTGGTTCTGACTGGGTTTCAGGTGGGGCCCAAATTGGTGAGTTGCACAGGACCCATGTAGGCCCCATATCTGTGCCCACATGGGCATGAAGAGGGATCAGACTGGACCTTAAATGGGTCCTTATATGGGCAAACACAGGTGGGGCCACCATGAAAACTGCGGACAAACCCACTTGGGACCCTTATCTGCAGCCCAAATTTAAACCTTATGGGCCCCACATGGACATGCTGGCTGGGAGATGAGCTACAGCAAACGCGCACTGTGTTGCAAGAAATTGCCATATTAATGAAACAATACGTTCAAAATGAACATTGCTGTCTTCCTTATCTTACAAACGCAGCATGACATCCTCACGGATTCTTGCGCCCTGTTGATACCCCTCCAGTCGGGCAGGGGGCCGAGGCTCATCATGTTGGAGACTCTACCACCTTTGCCGGGTGGAGTCTGCCTCCTGAAGTTCGGTAAAGTTGCGCTCTCCACACTCCACGACTGAGCGCGCACGAGCGTGCCACTCATTATAGCGCATTTCCTCTGCGCTCTGGTGGTTTAAAAACGAGAATAAAGTGTAACAATTATACGATGGCTTAATGGCTGTTTGTATGTGTGTGGATGACATATGCACAAGGAGAATATTTAGTTATTCTCGCTGTGTTCTGCAGTGATCTAATGGAGGATATTTATTGTTTACTGTATTACATGCAGTTGGGCCGTCTCCTCCTCCTCCTCCTGCGGTGACAGCGCTGATTCAATATTTCAAAATTATTTTGATTTATGATATGGGTTGGATTTTAAAAGAAGGTGTTTATGAAGTTGAGTTCCTCATGATAACGCAGATCTAACGTTTGCTATGGAGTGATATTAAATGTGTGGGAGTCATCAAAACTATAATAGTTCTTCTCACGTTTACTTCCTACAATCTGACATCTGTATCGCTGATTCCCCTCAAGTCTCCAAAATGTGCGTACCGGTATGCATGCCTCAGAGTTGGCTTACGGGTACGCACACTTTCCTGTCAAGTTTGGTTTTTATAGATCACAACCTTTGCATGGAAAGTGGCGTACGCACGTTTCCAGACCTGTTTTGTGCGTACGCATGCTTTATAAATGAGGCCCCAGTTCACCCATCCTACCACCTATGCCCAGGCCCGGCCTCATACCCTGGTTCAGCCCTCTCAGTTACTCTTTCACCCCGCTCCTGCCTACACATGCTCAAGACCCCCAGCACCTCTCCCAACAGCCACCAAGGTGACACCCAGCTCTCTCCCCACTCACCACCCCGTACAGGCTTCTGTGTCTGTGTATTGAGGTCCCAAACCTACAATTCCTAAGCTCATTCAGCAAGACCCCAGTGAGTTCGCTAGACTCCGCCTCGCCTTGGATAATCTACTCCCCCCAGACTCTACGGAACTCTTCAGGTACCAGATCCTTGTGGATCACTTGAAGTTGGAGGAAGCTAAGCTAATAGCTGATGCTTATCTGAATTCCCTCACCCCCTACACTGACACCATGAGAGCTCTGTTCAGCAGATTTGGCCAGCCTCATCAGCTAGCTTTAAAGAAGATAGCTAGCGTCCTAGAAGCCCCTGAAATCAGACGTGGTGACTCTGCAGCCTTTCAGAGGTTCTCTCTTCAGATTCAATCCTTAGTGGGTTTACTCAAGACCTTGGGCCCAGAGGGAGAGATTGAACTCAGTTGCGGCTCCCATGTAGCTAGTCTCCTGACCAAGCTTCCGGCGGAACAGAGAGCTGACTTCCGACGCCATCAGTACAAGCAGCCTGGGACCTCACACACCCTGCATGATCTGTCGGAGTGGCTCAGCTACTAGTCCTGGTGCATGAGCTTCGACAGCCAAGTCAGCACAAGAACCAACAAGGAAAGACAGCCTCCTAGGCCTGATACTCGTCCTGGGCAATGCATGGTGATGGTCACACTCTGTGGTCTGATTCTACCACGGTGCTTACCTGGCTCCATTCCCAGTCCTGCCACTTCAAGGTGTTCGTTGGGGCAAGAGTGGCAGAAATACAGGACATAACAGAGAACTGTACCTGGCGCTATGTGGACTCCGACCAAAATCCTGCAGATGACCTGACGAGGAAAAACACTGGAAGAGCTCAAAGATCCTAACAGGTGGTCCCAGGGACCTCCCTTCCTGCTGTGAAGCCCAGACAGCTGGCCAGAAAGGCCCAACGCTGACCCCCCAGAGGATCACGCCGAGCTTCGAAAGACTGCCTTTTGCGGGTCTACAGTCACTTCCTCAACTGACCGTGGTCCAGATGGAAAAGGATCCAGTTCCTGGCAAGAACTCATGGATGACACTGTCAAAGAGCTCCAAAGGACAAGCCCCTCTACCACCCCACCCACAGCTGAGGATTATCAGCAAGCAGAAACCAAAATCCTGCTGAGATCTCAGAAGCAGTCCTTTCCCGAGGACTACAAGCTCTTTGCTGCAGGGAAACCAGTGTCACCTTCAAGTCGCCATCTCACCTTGGCACCTGTCCTCGACAAGACCTCTGGCCTAATAAGAGTTGGTGGACGGCTCAGACGGTTGGGAGATGAGGATATCCCCCTACATCCTGTTGTCCTTGATGTCCCATCCAGTGACACATCTGCTCATCCAGAAGTATGATAGTGATTTGCATCACCCAGGCCCCGAGCGAGTCTTTGCAGAGCTGCGGAGATCGTTCTGGATTATCAGAGGGCGCGAGGCAGTCTGTAAGCATCAACGTGCTTGCCCTGAGTGTCAATGGTTGGACCGACACACCACCTTGGATGCTGTATCAACCTTAACGAGTCAGCTGTAGTTCCCCTACCTCCCTTACAAAGAGAAAAAACTATATACCCCAGTTATTTAAAACGTTTGGGGCAACAGAGCAGGAGCCTCTAGGTGGACGCGGCCATCTCTCTTGCAGGTCACGTGACACCCCCGTGTCACCATACTGTATATGTTAATTATTCAAAACAAATAAATAAATACAAATGTAAAAAGAAATATTTTGGCTTTTCAAAAAACATGCCAGACAAATTGCATCAATATTTCACAAAACATCAATATCTCAACTCAAATAACTTGTAACATTACCTGCTATTTTTTTATTTTTTTTATTTATCAGGGACAGTGCACAGCTTCGTAGCTGTAGCTATGAGCTTATTTACATCTGTAGTCTGTTGAGAAAATTAAAACTGTTGTATAAAAACACATTTACAGGACATGACATATATTCACTGGTACAACAACAACAACAACATGCTAGCACTCCCACAACTTTCTTTTCATACAACAAATTAATAAAAATAAATAAAAATAAAATAATAACTAAAATTTAATGCCAGAATGACAATAGCAAGCAATTACAACATAACAATAATGGAATAAAATACATTGCTGAATAATTTATTATGAAAATTACATGCAACAGTTTAAAAAAAAAATAAAATGAATACAATTCTTTCCACTTCACAGAAATGCCCTCACTTTTCTACTTTACCCTAATTACCTGTTTCATGGATTTTGGACATCGCTGTAAGATATCTGACTCCAGGACATTTCAAGCATTCTTGATGCCCCCTAGTGGCCACAGGGGCCCTAAGCAGCCACAATGTTTGCCAAAAGCTCTAGTCTACAATTTGAAAGGTTTGAAAAAAGCACCCCTCCCCTCTGTGCTCCTCCGAGCTCGTATCGTTCTCCCCTCACAGCCTCCCACCTCCCTCTTATTTTACAAAAGTAGTTCAGCAAAATGTGTTTCTGAAAACATGTTAGGTGAGAAGTAAGCTATGCAGTTGCTGAACCTGTCTTTATTTAACATCGACAATTGTCAGTTTAAAAGATTTTCGAGGGCTTGTGGGTGGTGGCGTCGTCTCTCGACGACAGCATTGCACGGCTTCTTACATAGACAATGAATGCAGCGGGTGGTAGACAGACACACACACAAAAAATCTCCCACTAGGGAGGGCAGATAGGCACCCGTGCGCTAATAAAAGTTCAATAAATAGTTTTATTTTTCTCTCTCTTTAATCTCTTTAATGGGATTGACAAATTTGTATCCGCTTTACCGCTTTACCTGTCTCCACACCATCCCACAGCAGCCTCAGGGACAATCCCACTCTGAACTCAGTTAAAAACACAGGTGTTTTCTGTGATATACCGTTTTGTGATAACTTTGAACATTTGTCTGAACAGAGATTGCGCTCTCAAAGAAAATACAGGAATGATCAGAAAGAGCAACGTCAATCATAACTACCTTAGAAATGCTAACACCCTTGGACATGATCAAGTCCAGAGTATGACCTTTGTTATGAGTGGGCTCTGTCACATGCTGAATCAGTCCATAGTTATCAATGACACAACACAGTTCTTTAGTCCCTCTGTCATGGAGTTTGTCAACATGAATGTTAAAATCAACAATAACCTCACAGTCAAAGTCAATACAGATTATAGACAGGAGTTCAGAAAAATCATCAAAAAAGGCTGCACAGTATAACTCGGGAAGAAGAATTCAACTGAATAGTTTTGAAAGGATGCGAAGTTTCCATAAGATATCTGCTTGCATTGGAGGGAATCGTGAAACAAAACAGCCACTCCCCCTCCTTTCTTATGCACTCTAGTGTCGCTCATAAAACTGGAGTTGGGAGGAGCTGATTCAATAAGAACAGCAGCACTGTTATTTCGATCTAACCAAGTGTCAGTTAAGAACAAACAATCAAGATTGTGCTTGGTAATAAAATAAAATGTTCTGCCAGACCTGACATTTAATAGAGCTAGCGTTCGTGTGTTAAAATCATTATCTGCCCAATGCTTTGGGACTGGCGATGGTTGATGAGGAATGGATGCTAGATTTGATAAATTTGCAGAATAGGTTGGGTGCTTCTTGCTTAGCCTTTTTCGATTTCTTATTAAGACCGGAACTGAGGAAGCTACCAGCGCATTGGGCCCTGACTTATCCTGGAAAAAGTCATGAGAGCAATTCCTCCTGTAGCGTGAGCCCATACATAGGCCTATCAGTTAGAGCTTGCTGTATTTTGTACACATGTAAATGGACATGCTGTGCAGACAGAAGATAATTCTGCCTTCGTTGTAGAGGTGGGGGTGGTGCAGGTCGTGCCTTTGGTGATTTTGCCAGAAGTGGATGAGGACTTCGAGCCAGTGGTGGAAGAGGAGGTGGGAGAGGATGCAGTGGGGCATTTGAGGGATAGAACCTTGGAGTAGGGCGGGGTGTGAAACTGGTCCGAGCAGTTAGCAGCTCTTTCATTTGGTCAGTGAACTCCATGAGAGGGTAGGGAGGTGGATTTGTTGGTGAGGTGGGAGGTCGGGACACTTCCTCTCGGCACTGATGTGGTCAAAGCTCTCAGGCGGGGGCCGAGCAGGCTCTCTTCAGGGCTTGTGCCATGTTTTGTTTTGGCTTCTTCATGTTTAGATTTAGATTCCTCCTGTCTCGTGTCTTTGGCAGAGGGAACAGATGGGAGATAAAATGGGTTAGAGATGAAAAGTTTTATTCCACAGCCTATTTAGGCACAGTCCTCAAAAGATGTCGGCGATCCCAGAAAAAGTTGTTAAGCGTGTTGGCTTATTTGAGATTTGTTAAGACAGAAAAAGAAGACAGACTATGACGTACTGTTAACTATTTATTCAGAATTGTATCATTAAGTAATATCAAGAGGTATTGGTGCATAGCAATTAAATCACAGTGTCTTTAGACTTTAAGAAACCGTATGCTGGTGTATGGCAGTGATAGTAGTCACAGTGTTTTGACTTAAAAACAGACGCATGAGTCACCCAGGTGTTCATGCGGATGGTAATCTATGCTCCCCATAGTATATAAAATGGAACAGGGCTCTTAGTGGTAAAGTAAAAAAATGGAAGAAAGATGTAACTAAAGCTGTGAGATAAATGTAGTGGAGTGAAACGTACATTAGGCTATTTTGCTCTGAATGTGGTGGAGAAGTATAGTGTTTATTAGCGTATAGTATACATTTACTCAAGTATACTTGAGTAAATGCAGTAACTTTTACATTCCACCACTGGCTAAACCACGATGTTACTATGAGATATGTGTAGCTTTGTTACAGTTATGTCTGAGGTAGTCAATTTTGGTCATAAAACCTGTAAAATGAATAAAAACAAAAAAAGTCACTGGGTCAGTGTCCCGGATGTACGAAAACTGAGCAGCCCGTGAGAATCTCTTTAAGAAGCCCCTTACATGCAGACGAGAAGCAGAGATCGCGACGTTACGTCGTCGCCATTTTGTTTCACCGGGAGTAAAGAAACCAAACTGCAAAGCAGCGGGCGTGAATATTTTCCTTTATTTGGAGCATCTTCAACACGACGGATCAGCATCGTGCACCCGAGTTTAGATTCGCATGGTATGTACACACCGAGCTGATCGATATGCTTCGGAAACATGTTGTATTCGATTGATGAATTACCGGCCAGTGTAAGCGACGGAGCAGCCCCGTTACCGTTCCATAGCTAGCCGGCATTTTGAAAAATGGTCCTGCATTGATTGACTGACCGGTTAAACAGATGTGGTGTGCATGGCAAAGTGTGCACCAAGTTTAGAGAAATACACAAGTCCCCGGAATGGTTCAGTTGAGAGTAGTTATTTAAACGCTATCCGTATTAGTTTGCGTTTCCACGCGTGCGGCAGAGACTGCGGCCTGTCAGCTGCACGAGCCAGCGCCGCTAATGTTAGCCAATATTAGCTAACTGAGGCGTGGTGGATGTTTGGAAACCAGTTGGGTTAAACCGGAGATCGTAATTTCGTGATTTTGTTTCGTTGGCAGGGTGGCGTTACCGCGTACTGCTCGCGCCTCTGTCATTTAACATGAAGGGACAAACGTTACAATTGACCAAAGGCGCCATCCAAACGTTTCAGTTTCGGACTGGCGTGTGACCGCACGTTTTTAATCACATCCTTGTTTACATTAACTTTCTCTCTACCACTAATGTGTGTGTAGATATGTTCTGTTGTTGCCCTATGTTTTAACTATACACGGTTTGCATCTCCAGCCCCATGTTATACATATGTGATTCTATTATACATAATTAATGAGAATTGTTGTAGGGAGCCCGACAGCTTCGAGTTTAATTCCCAAACGAGTTCTTTTGTAATCGTTGTGCATGTTACAATACATAACGTGGGAACCCAGTAGCCACTCGAACAACGTTACAGCATGTGATCAGTGCAGAGAACGATGGCGCCAAACCTCTCATCCAGTTTGTTGTTGTTGCTGCTGCTGTTGTAACTACAGTGGTTGGTGTTGTTGGTAACTCTGCAATAATATCGTATGCACAGATGTCTGGAGACATGGCCACAGATCATGTAAACGGGAATGGTACGGAGGAACCAATGGACACTACAGCAGAGGTGACCCACTCCGAACACTTCCCAGCTTTACTGGAGGCTGGTTTACCTCAGAATGTGGCTGAGAAGCTAGATGAACTTTACGTAGCAGGTAAGCAGAACTTGTTTTCTGTCATTATCTCTTGTCTTTAACTAATTTTAGAAAAAACAAGTTGATGCGAATCAGAGAGAGAGAGAGACCTGCGTTGAAAATAATTGTTGATCCAAAGTAAATGTACTCATGATGCAGATTACCCCCTTTTCAGAATGTGTCTCTCTAATGTTGCGACTGGTAATTTTAATAGTATACTGCTAGGTATTGTGATCTATACTATCTGATGTTATTAGTTGATTTATATTTGGTATTAATGCAAATTTACAAAGTAAATAAAGTTGTCAAATAAATGTAGTGGTTTAAAAGTACAATATTTACCTCCTGAGATACTGTGGAGTTGAAGTATAAAGTGGCAGAAAACGGAAATACTCAAGTAAAGTATGAGCACCTCAGAATTGTACTGTACTTGGAGTAAATATACTTAGTTGCCCACAGTGGTGGGATGTAAAGTCTGCCATTTGTTTTCCTTTTTAAATGCAAACGTGCTGGCGATGTTTTTTTTTTTTTTTTTTTTCATATTGCCAACAAATTTTGTGAACCAACAATGAATTGATTCCACTTATACTTGTGTAACTTTAGGGATACACACTTATGTATGGACTAATTTATTTCTTCAAAGCCTGGTATATCATATTCCTCTTTAGGCTTCATTATTGTCTAAAAGTATTTCACACTCATGAGCCACACCATTCAACTGGGTGACTTGTTTCTTCATCGCCATGAACACACACACTAGTCTATTTTGACACAAACACGCGCACACAAATACTGCTGCCACAAATACTCACCAGAGGGCCAAATGTGGATAAACCCCCAATGTAAATAGGCCACAACAAATGCACTTTCTGTTGTTTAGCAGATATTGTGAAATATTAAAGTGTGCAGCCGATTCAGGAAATCATTGTGACGTTTTAAAGAATGTGACTTGTTAGAGAAACGACTGGGCTTTGAACTGAGAGCAACAGACGCGGTAGGGATGTCAAAGTATTGAGACGGACAAACACATTGTTGATTTTTGTCTTTTCATGGCATTTGTTGACTCTTAGAGGTTTTTTTTTCTTCAGATATGTCTATCAATGATATCAGACATATTTTATTGATTTCCTAAAATTCGGATGCCCTGGCTAATGAAACCATCAGCTAATAACTGTAAATGAGGGCATATTTAAAAGTTGATTAGCTAATCATGAGCAGTAGAATGGACAAGGGAGTAAAGTGTTTGCAACTAAGAGTATTCTTCTAACCACTGGTTTGATGTGCTGCTTCTTTCCTTTTTAACAACAAATTACTTTGCATTCAAGCCCATTCGATATCATGAAGCTAATTTCATGCAGAAATATTCAGTATTTCACTCTTATTGCTTGCAAAAAAAGTAAGTTTTCTGTTGCTTCAGGTCTATTGTCATGCTGTTAGGATGAGTATAGAAACTGTTGTGAATGGATTAAAGGCTGGTGTAGCTCTTACAGGTGTGTTAGAGCAGGGAGAAACCTAAAACACGCAGGACAGTGGCTCTCCACGACCGGAGTTGGACACCCCTGCCATAAAGGGTTCAAGAAATGTTGATTGAACCCAGCTGGTACTGTGAAAGGCATATAAACAATAGAGCAGCTGCCTGTCTGCAACAGGTGAATTGTGCTCATTGAACAGGAACTGCGCATGGGTAAATTACCATTAATTGAAACTGTAATGGTTAGCCTAACAGCCTGCAATGATTAGCTAACTAATCAATTCGGTGATTGGTGGAAAAGTAATTGCCAGCTCTTGTTGGTCTTTTTTTTCTTTTTCATGCAAAAATGAAGGAACTGTTTTCAACCTTTTTAGATATGGATATTGAGAGATTCATTTATTATGAAAATAATTATCAGTTGCAGTTTGAAGTGTTAATAGAGATTCTAAAACTAGATTACAATATTCTGTAAAATGTCCAGGCAACACTGTCCTTTTGACTCTACCAGTTGATTTCTACCGCAAGGAGATTCGCACTGTAAGGGGCTGAAAAATATAATAATATCATCATAATATATGTAACAACGAGAACTTTTGCAACCATGGCATTGTGCTCTCACATATCTTCTGTCGTTCCTTCTGGTACACATGAATTATTATTAAGCCTTGATGGTGCAACTGTTTTTTGGCTACATGTCCATTGTCAGTCGTAGCCTGCTCAGATGATCGTGTCTTTGTTTTTACACCATATTTACATTTTTTTTTTTTCTTTTTTGGTGCTCATCAGGCCTAGTAGCACACAGTGACCTAGACGAAAGAGCTATTGAAGCTTTGAAAGAATTCAATGAGGAGGGAGCCCTGCAAGTGCTGGTCCAGTTCAAAGAAAGTGATCTGTCACACGTACAAGTAAGTTTAATCATCAGAAGACACAGGGCTCTTTATTGAAATGTTTAAGGATAATCTACGTGACTTTCTTAAACCCCACACTCACTCACTCACTCACTCATAGGTAACTATCCATGTTTGTAACAGTGCTTCTCTCTCCCAGAACAAAAGTGCCTTTCTCTGTGGGGTGATGAAGACTTACAGGCAGAGGGAGAAACAAGGGACTAAAGTTTCAGATTCCACTAAAGGACCAGATGAGGCCAAAATCAAAGAACTCCTGGACAGAACTAACTACACACTTGATGTAACAACAGGCCAACGAAAGTATGGTGGGCCCCCACCTGAGTCCGTGTACTCCGGTGCCCAGCCCAATGTTGGAACAGAGGTACACTTTGTTGTGTATGAAATCAAACTTTGGAAATTCCATTTGTTTTTCTTTAACCATGTTAATTGTTTTCATCTGGTCTCGATGCTCACCAAGAGAAATTATATTAGATTTTCTTTCATTCTAAACCTGACACGCTTATTTTGTTAGGCATGAGTTTGAATAGTGGTAATTGTTTGATCAACTTGACTTAGTTTTGGTTTATACAACCTGTTCATATGAAAGAGGTTAGGTTACATTAGAGCTGAAACAGTCTGTCGAAAGAAATGTTTTTGGCAAATTCATCATTTTTTAAGTAATTTTTCAAGCAGAATAAGAAAAACAATTCCAATATTATTTGATTCTACCTCGCAAATGAAATTTCCCTGCTTTTCTTTTTATCATGCGTCATTGTAGAATACATATTTTTGGGCGTTAGGACTTGTGGTCTGGTGTAGCAAGACATATGATGACGTTTGGCTCTGAAGTTGTGGACCTTTTTCACGTTTCATAGACTAAACTAGAGGCTGAAAGATATTGAAATAAAAGTGATTATTTTTTATTGATAGTGATATACTTTTTAGCAATATTTATTCAAATTTTCATTGAAATACAGATTTGAATATTCATGTAATTTTTTTTAATTATTTTTTTGTGTACAAAACAGTTGTTTTTAAAATATATTCAGAATAATCTTAAATATAATAGAATGATGTGTAGCCCAGGACATCTCGACAGTATGACAATATTCTAATTTAAAATGTAATTTCGCCACGCATTCCCCTTTGACAAATATGGCACATACTGCTATTTGAAAATTGCAGCGGGACATTGCAATTTCCAATACCATGTAATTAATTATGCAGCTCTTCACAAAATGATTATCAATTAGTTTAATTAATTGTTGGCAGATTAATTTATAATAGACACAATATCTGTAGTTCTCACTTGAGTTGCACTTGTTCACAATTGACTTTTGGGTGTTAGTTTCTGTCGGCTCATAAATCTAAGTTGAGCTCTGAGCGATAATAAGCGAAACGACCTATCTATTATACGTCATGGCCACGTAACATGCCAGTGCTCGTGTATGAACCCTACCGTGCCAAAGCACACCTCTTCCAACTGTACCAGAGCCATGGAAGTGTAGTCAAACAAGCTGGACTTTGGGGCTCAAAAGTGCTTGGGCATGGTACGCATGGCCTAGTGAGAGTGGGCTGCACAGCAGAAATGTCAAAACCTGCAATGGTTACAGGCATTTTCTAGTTTTCTAAACGGTCAAAGATCACATCCTCATGACTGTTGTTCGTACGGCAATATTGTATCAATTGCGTTTTCAGTCCAATGCATGGTGCAGTTTTTGTCACACCGCCTCACTCTCCTAAGTTTCTGATCTATCCACTGCTAATAAAGGCGTCTATGCCTCAAAAAAATATTTTTTTTAAAAAAAGTGTGAAAAATGTATCTAATTCGAAGAAACAGATTTGCAGTTGAAAAAGTTAATAAATCTCTATATTGTATCACAATATGCAGCATATTTCAATGGTTTAAAAGGGCAATGCTTTTGTATCGTTACTTGGATATCATGATGATGTCGTATTGTGGTGCCTCTGGTGATACTTAATAGGAAGTGAAGAAGTCTAGTCTGTAAATGTGATGTGTGTGTGTGTGTGTGTATATCTTGTTTTTTTCCCTCCATAGATATTTATTGGGAAGATCCCCCGTGACTTGTTTGAAGATGAGCTGGTTCCTCTCTTTGAGAAGGCTGGGCCTATCTGGGACCTGAGGCTAATGATGGACCCACTGAGTGGCCTGAACCGGGGCTATGCCTTTGTTACGTTCTGCACTAAAGAAGCTGCCCAGGAGGCGGTGAAGCTGGTACGTTTTATCAGGAATACACCATTCAGCAGGATTCTGTCTTCTCTTCTGGCAAAACTGAAGTTAGAACAAGAAGTCAGGACACTGTTTTTTTTTTTATCAGCGGCCAAGTTTCCCCACTTTTTGTTTGCGTGTGCAAACGTTCCCTGCATACTCTACTAATGATAAGCTTGTTTGGAACTAAATTGTCAACTAGAATAAAATTGTACAAACATGTAAACAAAGGTTTACCTTGTTGTTCATTAGGTATTAGGTATTTGCTGGGAAAATATTCTCTCAGCAAAAAGTTGGAGGCATTAGTTTTCATCAATGTATGTGTTTTTTTTTTTTTTGTTCTTTTCCCCCAGTGCAATAATCATGAGATTCGCCCTGGCAAGCACATTGGGGTGTGTATATCTGTTGCCAACAACAGGCTATTTGTTGGCTCCATTCCCAAGAGTAAAACAAAGGAGCAGATTGTTGAAGAGTTTGCTAAAGTCACAGGTATAAATGTCTTTACCTGATGTTTTTATAGATGCATGTAATTTTCTTGTGTAATGCCATTCTGCTGCAGGTTCTAAATTAATCTTCTTATTGCCATTTACTCTCAGAGGGCCTCAGTGACGTCATTCTGTACCATCAACCCGATGACAAGAAGAAGAACAGAGGCTTCTGCTTCCTGGAGTACGAAGACCACAAAACTGCTGCTCAGGCTCGCCGCAGACTAATGAGCGGCAAGGTGAAGGTGTGGGGAAACGTGGTGACGGTGGAGTGGGCCGACCCCATCGAAGATCCTGACCCAGAGGTCATGGCCAAGGTGAGCTCCAACAATCGCAAAAAAAAATCAAAGAAGAAATTGTTACTGTATGTTCTGGAGATGACGCGTGGCAAACTGTTAATGGCATAAATGGCGTTCTCATCCCAAACATCTAATTATGGCACATATTATAAACTTGTTGAAAAAAAGCGTGACGTGAGATTTGACCATCTCTCTCCTTTTTGCAGGTGAAGGTTTTATTTGTAAGGAATCTTGCCAATGGTGTCACAGAGGAGCTCCTCGAGACGTCCTTCAGCGAGTTTGGAAAACTGGAGCGAGTTAAGAAGCTCAAAGACTACGCCTTCATTCACTTTGAAGAGAGGGACAGTGCAGTCAAGGTATGGCTCTTCTGCACCTTGTTTTTAGTTATCCTAGTTTCTCAGCTCATCGTTAAATGGTAAACTGTTATTTCTGAACTAAACACATTTGCAGAAATAGCATTAACAAATGTTTGTGCATGCTTTTCTCAGGCGTTGGATGAAATGAATGGGAAGGAGCTGGAGGGCGAGCCGATAGAGATTGTTTTTGCCAAACCACCAGATCAGAAAAGGAAGGAGCGCAAAGCACAGAGACAAGCCGCCAAAACAGTAATGTAAGGAACGTCTCAAGTCTTCTGATCAGAAGACGATTATTTCTTGAGATTCAAAGCTTGATATCATCACTCAAAAAAAAAAAAATCCTCCCATAAAATGTTCCATTTCAAAATTGATAATCAGATTACCTAGTCTCATTATTAAATCAACTTTTTTTGTAATTAATATAACTTGTTGGTTTTGTCTTAGGCTATAATTGTAATATGGCCTATTGCAATTTTTAAAACGCAGGGGGCGCAATATTGTTGCAGGAGAAATGTGTCCGAACACCATGAACCATACATTTATAGTTGTGACGAGATGTCCAGGAAATTACAAAAACAATTGGTTTCTTCGTATTGTTAACTCAAATGTCAACATGTTCAGATTTTTTCTTCCTGGAGAACAAAATATAACCGCCTACATCAGTCAGTGCCAACCAATTTTAACCAATAATGGCATCGATCAAATCAAATTCCTCCCAATGTTATGTCCAGCATATCTATCCTGTTTCGCTCAGAAATGTGTCATCGTCGACTTTAAGTAAACACTTTGTTTGTTGCTGTTTGCTGCAAAAATGACATTATTTTAATGTATTTAATGAAAATATTGTGAGAAGTTATTCTCCATCATATTGGGAATTGTCTCGCAATAGCAGTCAAAAACACTCAGAATTGCTCTGCCTTAGTTTCATAATTTTAAATAAATGTAGGCTTAAGTTAATCCAATAAATGGATGAAATTATGCAATATTTTTACAGGAGAGTGGCTTGAAAATGTTGTTTTTAAAGGGCTAAACTCTAAACAAATATGGTTTGAAGCACAATAGATCTAAAACATTGGTGTTTTTTTGTTTGTTTTTTTTCTTCAATAAATTATGTTTGAATTTGAACTCACCAGTTATTGGAATTGGAGAACAATCACTGGAACTTGGTTCTACAACTGTGCAGAAAACACCTGCCCAGCAATCAAATATTGATTTTAGAAAGTCGACCATGTGATTGAAACTTGGAAGAAATTGTGCTCATCATTGTGTTGTCTATATTCTTATTCCTTGCTTGCTTTTGCCCTCATCAGGTATGATGACTATTACTATTACCCTCCCCCTTCCCACATGCCGCCTCCTGTCAGAGGCCGGGGCAGAGGCGGCAACCGGGGTGGCTATGCTGCTTACCCCCCTGACTACTACGGTTATGAGGACTACTATGACTACTATGGCTATGACTATCACAACTACCGTGGCGGCTACGATGACCCCTACTACGGTTACGATGACTTCCAGGCTCCGAGTCGAGGACGGGGCGGCAACAGAGGCTCTCGGGGCGGATCCTCTCCAGCCAGAGGACGTGGTGGCGCCGGGGCACCCAGAGGCAGGGCCAACTACTCCCAGCGCGGCGGGCCCGGACCAGGCCGCGGCGGGCGGGGATCAAGAGGAGGCTTGCAGCCGAGAGGGCGAGGAGGGGTACGTGGTGCTCGGGGTGGCCGCGGTGGAAATGTAGGAGGAAAGCGCAAAGCTGATGGGTACAACCAGCCAGATTCCAAGCGTCGCCAGACCAATAATCAGAACTGGGGCTCTCAACCCATTGCTCAGCAACCGCTTCAAGGTGGTGACCATTCTGGTAACTATTCCGGTTACAAATCCGACAACCAGGAATTTTATCAGGATTCTTTTGGGCAACAGTGGAAGTAAACCAGTAGGGCTTTGATAACAAAATACGTGTTTTATTGTTTTTGTTTTTTTTATTGTTTTTATTTAGAGACTTCTCTGATTGGCCCTCAATCCCATAAGGTTGCCTGAAGTTTTTTTTCCTCAAAAAATTGGTGACATCTGGCAAGATATCTTTTTGTACATATTTTAATAATCCGCTTGGACTCAAAACAGTAGTCACACTCCCACCTGTTTCTGGCGAACTGGTCTCCTTTTATTTTTCCTTTTTTTAAAAAAAAAAAGAAAAGATGGTCGTTTTAAAAGATTTTCCATACCGTTAAAAATTTTAGATGCAATTATGTGCTCAAGATGTCTATTTGGCTATAGCGTTATGTATGTTTTTAGAGATTCTGGTTTCCATGTTCTCAGTAGCTAACAGCAACAAAGCATATGTCTCCTAAACATGTATTTAAAATAAGTGAAATTACAATTTGTATTGTTACAAAGTAATGCGTGTCTTGTTATGAAAAGAAGAAAGGGGGGGAAAAAGAAAAAAAAAAGGACCATCGTTGTCCTATTTTTTGGCTTTACATTTTGGCTTGTATTCTTTGCTGTTTGTCTGCTTTAATAAACATACACGCACACGTGTACAAAAACTTCAAATTGTGTTGCAAATTCATGTTTCGGCAAATTCTCTCTTCAAATTGCCTTGAAATTTAAGGCTCCTTGTGGAAGAAAATGGACTAAAGGTTTGCCAGTGTTGGCCACATGCTACAGTGTCACCTTGCATGCCATCAAATTCCAGATCACCTACTTCTATAGTCGGCATCTCTTAAGTGCTCTGTATGTGTGGTGACATACTTCATCCTTTTTATGAGTTCCTCTCATGTCCAAAAACACAAATGTTTCACAAATTGGTGTCCTAAATTCACTGTCAATGCAGCATCAGTAGTGAGCCTGCCCCCCTACAAGTCTGCCATCCAAGTCTCCCCCTTGTTAATAGTCAGGGGGAATAAAAGCACAATTTGATTTATTAATATCAAAGAAGCTTTTCCTTGTCCCAGAAGGATCTACTAGCTCTTAAAGGCCTGGATACTAATCTTGCATGTTTTTCTGGAGGATTGATGTCGTGCTGCTGTGAGATACCTGCCATGCATGACTCGCTTGTAGTGTTTTTGTTCACTTTGCTTTTATAGATTTGTTGGCTGCTCTTAAGCCCCCCCCCCATTCTTTTTCTCTCTGTGTTCACTGGCTGCACCTCCCAATTTAATTTGTTTCGAACTGGGCTGATTCTCGGCTTGTCCTCCCTTTTTTTTTTAAGGCATTGCTGTGCATGTTTAAATCGGAGGTCTGTGAAGTACATGGTTATGAGTGTGTGAATGTGAGGGAGTCAAAAACAGTAGATAAGTGTGTGTACATGTAATATGATCCTGTTTTCCATTCTCTAATTGCTTCCTTTTGTTACCTGACTAGCAGGAAAAAGGGGTCGAGGCCGGTCCTGACGCGTCGCTATGAAGACTGACCAGTGTATGGCGTCACACACTGCAGGCTGCCAATGGACGGAATGGTAAGGTCAACTGACTCAGTGGTCCAACGGTATTCCAGCCTTTAAGGAGCAGATCTCCTGAAAAACTGCCATGTTTGAAGATAATCAGAAGAGCAAATCTTGAGCGGTGACTTTTAAAGTTTATAACCCCCCCCCCCCCAGCCCCTCAACCCCTGAATATGTTATTTGAGACTTATTGAGTAAGAGGTCATCATGGACATCTTTCTGGAAAAGTCTTTGCACTTTTTTGTTTAAGTTTGGAGTGATTTTAGTGGAATTTGCTAATTTTTAGTTTCTTTGAGCTCTTAAACTACATCTTTATGATGGACTAGCCATGATAATCTATGATTATCGGGGATGGTGTTGAGGTGAGATCACCTCGTCTTGAAGGTCGGGCATTCCAGGAAACTGGTTCTTTAAGAACCTAAACCACCATGGGTCCGTTAACTACCTCAGTTTTGAGGACTCGCCTGCTCTGTCCAATTTTGTACTTTAGGAAACTGAGGCGGGGTTCGACTCCCACCCTTCACCTCGGAGAGAATCAACAACAGAGCATTTATTGAATTTTAGCTCTTGGTTGAGACTTGACATAGGCTGCAGCTGCTGTAGGCGTGTTAGCTGGTCCTCCTGAAATGAGCCTGAACAAGCCTTGCTATCTTATGGCAGCAAATTGGGGCCATTGTAGGTATTTAAAAAAGCAAACAAATACCAATGTAGTAGGAGGAGGGGGTAATACTAGAAAACGGGTGAAGTCCCAGTGAAACAGAATTTAAAGCATCTTTAGCTTCTATAGTATCCCTCAGTGAAAGGTTACAAGAGGGATTTAAATCAAATCCTTCACATTTGATTGGATAAGGGGCGAGCTTAGTAGTCAGCTTTGACTCCACACACCTCCCATGTTGCTAAAAGTTAATGGCTGTCATGATGTTGTTGAAATGGTACTAGCTTATGCAAGAACATTATTTTGTTTTACAGGAAAACTGGAATTTACTATAAATTAAAATAACAATATGATCGGGGGATGTGATCACAAAGGGTTAAAAAGGCATTTTTCTCAAAATGAATGTCATAAATTAAAAAAAGGAAATAATCTTGGAGATAGATTCATAACATTACGAAAAGAAATTTGTGGGAAAAAAAAATGTTTTTGCCAAAGAAGAATCTCGCTTCATTTTGCAAGGTAGGATCGACCTCATCACACCGCTGCCAGCTGTGTATTACGCCTCCAGTGGATGACCTAATCCCAACGGAATAAGCAATAAGGAAATACTGCAATAGGAAAAGATCTGCTGTTGTGAATTGGGCTGCTGATGTGGATGAGGCGGCATCTTTTGTGCATCAGGGGCTACAACACAATGGACAGATGAAGGCTGCCGCCATGTGTCATGCTGTTGCACCTCCTCAGAGCGCATGGCGTTCTCTGTTTACCGGTGGCGTCTGGTGTGATGAGGTCGACAAAGCCATGCTGTTCATTGAAGAAAAACATTTTGTTTTCTTGATTTGATAATCTCAGAATAATTAAGCTTTTATTTTAAAAAAAATTATATATATATATATATATATATATATATATATATATATATATAATATATATATAAAAGATAATTCATCTTGGAAATTGTTTCCTCTGAATGTTATCCCCACCTTGCCATAATTTATTATTTTGGTTTTTCTTACCTACAGTGGCCCAAATACACAGTCTTGATAAATGAACTGAGTGATGATGTAGTTTACAGACAAGTTGTTTTGTAACTCTTATTTTTATTGGTAAATGCCTGGAAACCACAGTCCTCCTTTTGTCTTCCACAATGGGAAAACTGTATAATTTTCTGCTTATGTTTGTACCCATCGATGTAAGGATGTTTGCTAATTGATGTCTCAGGCTGTCTGCGCTGCACATCTGGTGTCAGGCGCAGATGACCACTGATAGCCCTTCTTTTAAATGTACGCTCTCTATGCAGGTTTGGAATGAAATAAATTCATTTCCAGGTCCTGAAAAGTTTAGAAATCAAACTAAACGTGGCATGGAAAAAAAAAAGTTTGCATCGCAAAAGCATGATTATACATTTCACATTGTATGTCGCTGTAGACTGATTATCATGCCATATATGTGGTTGTGACACATTTTCTAGAGTAAGCTGGTTGTAATTCCTGTCACTATCGGTGTACACATTATACTGGAAATCAAGATGTTAAGAATTTAAAGGAGTAAATCCATCCAAATATAGTGGCTTTTTGGGGAAAATAACAGACTGAGCTGGTAGAGAGAGATTTAAACACAAAATTACCCACAAGGCTTTGTGTAAATTTCTCAGCAAATGTTTTCTTTTTATTATTATTATTCAATGAATATTAAGCACTTAATAGAAATTGTAAATGATCAAACTGTTTTTATTTCAGTTTGTGTCTTGTCAACAAATCATGAAAAGACCAAAACCAGAGGTGTTTTTCTGCCTTTCAAATGTATATACTTCCATCAGTAATTTCACAGCTTGTCATTGTAGTTTTTATCCGTTTTAAGTGGCAGATTAATCCACATTTGGTGCTCGTGTGTGTGTGTGTGTGTGTGTGTGTGTGTGTGTGTGTGTGTGTGTGTGTGTGTGTGTGTGTGTGTGTGTGTGTGTGTGTGTGTGTGTGTGTGTGTGTGTGTGTGTGTGTGTGTGTGTGTGTGTGTGTGTGTGTGTGTGTGTGTGTGTGTGTGTGTGTGTGTGTGTGTGTGTGTGTGTGTGAGATGAAGAAACAACAACAAC